>PVKA01000915.1:7669-75404 GCA_004027165.1 Ctenomys sociabilis
ATGCTTTAATGATTTTTTCATTACAAGTAGTTTTGGATTTCATTTTTGTGTATCTTAGTATGATTGTATTCATATTTCTTGTGCAAAAGTTTCTTTTTTCTTTAAAATGTTGTACTATATTTTTAACTAAATTCAGAAATTTTAAATCTTTAAATATTTATTGCCTATCCCCTTCTACTTTGAGATTTCTAATTATACAAATATGAGTTTCTTGATTTTGACACAGAGCGAACTATTATATGACTAATCTGTGAATTCTCTCTTG
Organism: Ctenomys sociabilis; assembly: GCA_004027165.1. Classification (NCBI taxonomy): domain Eukaryota; kingdom Metazoa; phylum Chordata; class Mammalia; order Rodentia; family Ctenomyidae; genus Ctenomys; species Ctenomys sociabilis. The sequence goes on from PVKA01000915.1 coordinate 7,935, forward strand.
TGCATTTTTAATTAGGTTATTTTTATTGTTATATTTATTGATGTTTGTAAATAATTTTTACAATGCACAATCTATTATTAATCTCATGTTATATATTCATTTCAGTAATTTTTTCTAAAAATTCACTGTGTACATTATATCTCTCATATTTCAATATTTTTCTATAATTTTTAATTTGCTATCTAATTATTATTAATTTTCAATTGTTAATAATGAGTTAAAGTAAATAAAAACTTTTAAAACTTATTGTTCATGTACTAAAATTTTGTGCATAAGCACCATATCTCCTTTGTAATATTTCATGTTTTATAAATTTGATGCTATTGTTTATTAAGTTGTGTACAAAAATATATTTTGTGTAATATACAAATATACACATATATTGATCATCAATTTCAGTTCCCTGTATTTAAATGTCAAATTTGAAATAAGCAATGAATTTCTGTCTTCATCTTCTTGCAATATGGAGGAAGGGCATAAGAATGTCCTAGGAGACAGGTTTAAAATTTGTCATTGCAGCTTTGCTATAATCTCATTAGCAAAGTACTTTAATATGCATTAAAAGCTGCTCCAGCACCCAGCCAGAATTAGCCTTCCTGAAGTTTCAAAAGAAATTGACTCAAAGCAGAGCATTAACATTTTGGAGAGCAGAGAGTTCTTCCCTATATTTGATCAAGGCATTAGCTTTTCAAACATTCAGTACTGCACATAACTCTAATGTACAAATTTAACAAGCAAGTGGCTAATTGGCTTTTGTATGGATGATCTAAGCATAAGGAATGGTTTGGGAGATGCAGTACCTGTCTGAGCAATTAAATGTTAACCAGGTTACCAACATCTCACGGTAACATACTTTCTGTTTCTAGTACTTTATTAAGAATGTCATAGTCATTCAAACTTTTATTTTGTCTTATTTTACAGAGAATTATTTTCAATAAATGAAACAGTAATTAATCAGTAGTTTTTTACCTCATGGAATCACTCAAATCCACTTTTTTTTTTTTTTTTTTTTGGTGGGCAGCCCAGCCCCCCCTAGGGGTGGAGCTGGCATGGGGGGTGGTACCAGCGGTGGAGCCTCAGTCCCTGTGATTGCCTAAGCTTTCCTAAGCAGGCAATTTAGAACACTGAGCTATCTTGCTGGCTCATAAAGATACATTTATTTTAATGTAACATTTCATTTGTATAGCCATATTTTTTCCTCTGTATTTAGGTACATTATTATATGTTATATTATATTATATTATGATATTATACCATTAAGATATTTATAATATAATTTTATTATAAATAAAAGATGCATAATAAAGTAAAAATAAATATGGTGATACAATTAATGCATATAAATATTTATTGGTAATACAAAGAAATATCTATTATAACATTGTATTATATATTTATTGTATTATAGTATGAATACATATTTTACTAATATTACATATATTATATCTTTATATAAGATACATAAATATTTTTATATACACAAGATGGTTAAGGCAATGATCCTGAGAATTTCCATTAGTTTTTTGAAACCAGAAGTTAATTGGTAGATTCTTACCCTGACTAACTACATATTCTGATACCTGTGAATTAAGCAATTGCACTGAAGATAGCAATGTCTAATACTAGAGCCATGCTTGGAATCCCTGTGATACTGGTCTTCTAAAAGCATACTGCTTGTAATGTCATATCAATTACTGCTATTCTCTCCTTCAAGAAAATGTTTCTTTAAAAAAGGAGGTAGTAAACAAAAACAAGAGACAAGAAAAAAGTGTCATAAGACTGTCCTGTTACAATGTTGTATATGGTTAGATTTCTAAATTTCTCTATAAAAATTTGTAATTGTTTATTTCTGATTTTTTTTTACTTTTTGAATTTTTATTTGTTTTTATATTCTGTATGTATTTAAAGTTTAGCATAGCAATGACTGACAGAAAATACCTGATCCATTTTTGTCATAAATACATATAGACAAATACGGTTGTACACATGCACCATAACTTTAAATTAAATATAACTCTGATGTGAGTGAGTCTCTCAGGTGGAAAATGTGGGAACTTCAAGAAATTTTCCTGTCTAGTATTATCTATAAAATTATATACACTGTACCTGTCTAAAACAAATAAATGTGATTGTATAATAAATTTTGTCACAGTTTTTCTCTATATATGAACTGGTATAATTTATCAAAGAATCTTTAAAGTATTTTTAATTTAAATTTCACAACACAATTTGGTTTACTTTTAGATGCAAAACTGAGTATTCATTCACTCTCATTTTATAACAAATTTTATTCCATTTAGAATTTCTACACCAACTAATTTTTTGATTCCATTAACTAAATGGCACTAGACAATGTGTAGATGTCTTATTTGTTTAGTCCTGTAATGAATTAAATGTTTTCTTCTCTTTGTTAATATATTTTATAAAAATAAGATTATATAGATTATATATTTGTATAATATTCTATATAATGTATATATAATATATCGCATACGTACATAACATTGTCTATCAATATTAAGCTTTTATATGTTATAGTATCTATAGAATTGTGCAATTTTCTTATTGTTCACAGTTGGACAGCTCTAAAACATATCTAGACCATATAAATGAACACTTAGCTGGTACTAAAAGCTGATTACTCTTTGCTTCATAATTGCTAGTTTCTTATAACTGTTCAAATATTTCCTATAAATTTTCCAGTTTGATAACAATGTTTCTCATAATTTGCAGAAATATTATGCATGTATCACCGTGTATCTTATATATGAACATCTTTACAAGGGAATGTGTTGTACCTCAGAACCATAATTCCTACCTGTAAAGGGGCCTGAGTTTGATTCCCTGAAGCAAAAAATAAAATAAAATAAAAAACAAAAATAAAGTAAGGAGTATGAATACCATTGCATGTTAAAACAGCTCTGAAAGTACAATGCACTTACATGTGCAAACTTGGTCATGATTTTTCATATAGATGTCAATAAATAATACTAGACTGATGAATTCAATATTTATAAATTCAAAATGCTGATAAAAATTAAATATCATAATTTATAAAGCATATTTTCCTTTGTTGTGATAAAATAGTATTACTTCTAATATAAGACAAAATCTAGGTTCACTTAGAGCTTTAGTCACTACACATTTTTTCCAAAGTTTACAATTTGTGATTTAACTACAATTTTGTGACATCTGTCAAGAAATATTTTTAGTTACACAATAATTAAATTAATGTTTCACTGTCATTTATGCATTTTGGAGTTCTCTAGATTTCCTACTGCAAATTCTTGATCATGATATAATATCTTCCTAATATTTATTTATTAGTTTTGTGATTTTACATAGCTAATTGAGAAGTTCTAATCTATCAAATTTGATTTTATATTATAATGCACAGGTATAGTAACATATTTATTATTTTTACAAATTGACAGTACATCAAGGTTAACAAGAATATTGTTTCATTTTACTATTTACAATAAAATGTATTGACCATAAAACTTATTATAATATTTATAATAAAATATATACTAATCTCTCTCTTCTGTTTTAGTATATGTTTTTTATTTTCAGTAAATTTATCATAACGCTGTTTTGAAGACTACGGTATATTTTCTATATGTTTTTGGGAAATTTTCTCCTTAGTGTAATTCTTAGGTCTGGACTTAAGCATCTTTGTCTGTTTCCAATAGCAAGTAAGATAAATTCACTCAGCTCCACAAAATATATTGCAGAAACTTGGATTGGCATCACACTAAAATTACATAACAAAATATTCCCAATATATAACCACAATTTATGATTCAACTTCATTTAATTTCCTTTTCGTTTCCAGGGAAAACATTGATATTCTGCTCATTTTATAAATGGCACTTTGCATTTTATTTTCTAGTGCATTAACTTACAAATTATATCAGCTCATAAGGTAATCTTTTCCACAAATTTCCTAGATTTACTATTAGTTTCAATTAATGTGCTGATTATATTTGGTATCCTATACTACTAATTGTATCATATATGATGAAACGTTTTAATTATTGCCCTCCAACTGTTAGGCTTGTCTTTCTGTTATGCAATTTTGACCATAAAACCCACATCGTAACCTAAAGCAGCGAGAACATGCAGTGTTTTTCACCTTTTTTTGCCTAAATTAGCACAACTGGACACTCTTCATTATATGTGATAAACGTCGTTTTGGTCATTGGTTTGTCACATTGAGAAACTTGCTTGCTAGTCTTAGTTCTTATTTCCTATTAAATAAGAAAGAGAACTTTTAAATTATTTTTTATTTTTCTCTGACACAGTGAAATTCCTTCTCCACCAAAGAATTGCATTGTGTAAAACGTAAATATCATTATTGAGAAAAGCAGCATGTATCCTAGCTTCTTCCCTCCTTGCTGAGACACAACGCACCCACAATGTAAGGGGGGGAAATTTGTATTTTAGCTCACAGTTTATAGAGATTCCAGTCCACAGTCTGCTGCCTCCAAGGGCATAGCAGAGGAGCAAGGAAGAGAGCTGAGTGAAAGTGAAAGAAGCTCAGAGAAAAGAGAGCCATAGCCATGACCTGTCTCCTCTGTTCAGGCTTCACCTGCAAAAGTACATCAGAGGACTTCTCCAGAAGTAAGTATTGCATCTCCATGATTCAATCACCTTCCCAAACCCCACCTATGAGGCCATGAGCATTTGGAGAGAATGTGTCTAGACCTAAATGCAAGGTGCTAACCATTGTTTCCCTTCTACCAACTTGCTTCAAAATCTTGTTTTATATCATGGTTTTGTTTATTTTTCTTTCATTTCATTAAAAAAGTTAAATTACCAGCATGAAACTGAACACACACAAAAATAAACTGCAAATGGCATGCATAGAAAAGATGGCACTCAGCTTAAAATTAATAAAATATAAGTCCTCATAGTAATAATGAATTTTAAATTTATAGATAAAGAGAAGTCTGGTGTTTTCAAGCAATGAGAAAAGTGCAAGTTAAAGTAAAGTCATTAGGACTGACCAAATAGCTCAGTGGATTAAAGCACCTGCTTAGGCAAATGCAGCGCAGTAACCCTGTTCGATCCCCAGCGTGCCCTGCCAGCCCTGACCCTGGGGCACACTGAGAGAGCTACTGAGACTGAGCATGGTAGTGCGCACCTGTAATCCCAGCACTTGGAAGGCTGAAAACAGGAGGATCACTGAGTCCAATCTAGTAATGAGACCCTGTAGACCCTTCCCTAAAAGAAAGAAAAAAGAAATTAGTGTTTCATGTATTTCAGAAATACTTAATGATTATGCATAATTATACTATAGGGTATATGAAAGAAATTCAACTGGGAGAACAGATTAGAAATTAAATTTTAGAGTTCATGGTGAAATAGTGGAAAAGCAGATTTGAAATTAAGCTAAAAGAGTTTATGATGAGATAGTAGTGTTCCCTGTGTGAAAATACCCAACACCCAGAGTTACAGAAGGGGAGGAATATTTTCGCTAACAGCTCCCTTTGTTCATGCTGGAAACAATGTGGTAGAAGGACATGGAGGAAACTTCAAACCACGGCAGCCAGGAAGCAGGGAGAAGGGAAAAGGACCACAGACGAGAGCGCAAACTTCCAGGTTGCCCTACAGCGCCCACCTCCTACCAGCATTTTTAGCTCCTGAGCTCATCCACAGATGAGTCTGTAGCCGAAGACTGCCACTTCCCAGCCGGTATATTTGAGTTCGTTAGTTGCCCAGTAATAGTTCATGTTCCAATTCCTGTTACTTTTTATTCTTAGAAACGACTTGTCACTGTGATGCAATGCTGGTCACTATGGTGTATTTCCAACTTTTTTAAAAAATGTGTTTAGTACAGCATCTACGGGGTCTCACTACATAGACCCGACTTGTAGTGATCCTCCTGTTTTCAGCCTCCCAAATTCTGGGATTACAGGCACCACCACACCCAGTCTCAAATGCCATCTCAGTGAGCCCTGAAGTCAGGGCTGGCACTGCACACTGGGAATTGAACCTTGTCTGCTGTGCTCTGCCTAAGCAGATGCTTTCATCCACTGAACTATCTGGCCAGACTTACAATGTAAATTGTAAGTCCCCATTTGACAAGCCATGCTGCCTCTGTACTTCTGGATTGCTTATCCTATATATAAGATTTGGACCACCAGAGATTGGGGCCTGATACTGTGGGAATGATCCTCAGCAGTACCCATCGACATAAATAAATCTGCCTCCAAATCTTGATTGTCCTTCCTCAGTTTCATTTTGCCATAGTAAATTCATTCTGAGCATAACGCTCCCAAGAGCCAACAGCTTTCAAAACACGCAGTTCAAATGGATGAGGCAATCTTTTCCCAAGAAATAGTTCGATATGACAGCTACTTATGAATTTTGATACAAGAAGATTCTTACTTGGTGTAGGTTGTTTTCTTCCAAATCATATATTATGACAACTCTTTTACTAGTATTTTACAACCCTGGCTATTTTATATTATCTTAAAGACTTCAGAATCTTTCAACTTTCTACTCGGTGCCTAACATTGGTTTTCTTTCTCTTTTTCTATTACCTCATTAAATTTAGTGAGAAATATCCCTATTTTTAATACTAGACTCATTACAAAAGCCTGAGAAATTTGTCTTTTATAAGCAATGTTTATTTTATAAAACAAAGATATATTTTAGACTTTTCATGACTGAGTTGTTGATTCCTCAAATCTATTACATGTGAATATTGCTCTTAACAGCTGCCAACCATGAGAACTATTGATAGTGTCCTATTATTAGAAGAGATAGTTCATCTTTTAAAAGAAATCCTAATCTAACCATACTGTAAAAGTTTGAAGAACATTCAAATTTATTAACTAAAGATAAAAAATAGTTTAATTTGATATTTTATTCTGTCAGCTCTTCTCTTTAATATGAACTGGCTATTTAATCTTGTAGTATTAAAAAGCTTTGTTTTTTTCTTAAACACTAAGTTTTACTGGCAACATGTAAGGAGATGTGTTTCTAGAAATCAAACCCTTAATTTTTCAAAAGGGTGTATACTGGATCCATACCGACACAGAAGATGATATCAAGGCCTTCAAATATGATGTATGGGAAATATTATTACTTCCAGCCTGCTAGATTTCTGATACCTACTTTGTGTTCCCTAAAACTGAAGCAGTTAAGAGCAGGAAATGCATATTGTGGGGAGGAGGTCCCAAGTGGGTTGTCCAGGACCCTCTTTCTCAGGGGAAGTTTTACAGATCACAACTACTTGGGCACAACATGAGTTACACTTATGCTCGACCAAGAATAATACAAGTGTAACTACTTAGGTAATATTGATGCAGCTGGGAAGCAGCACACATACCAACTGCACAGGGAGTGAACACAGAAATGTTCACAGAGGAATGCGTCTTGCCCACCCACCAGGGTGACTGATGCTTCTCTGGGCTTCACTAGACCATTTATCTCTGATCTGGTCATTCCAACTGTACCCTGTTTCTATAGAACTCAGCTTTGTATAATAATAACATTCTCTCCAGATTCCCATGCATTAAAATATAGCTAGGTCTATTGTATTACATCTTGCATCAATTTAAAAGGCTTGCCGTGTATTTTTTAGGTGATGGTTAGCTGTAATTGTGTCAATCAGACTAGCTTATGGGAAACCTAGTGAATTACGGAAGCACAGTTCTGGGTGGTCCTGTTCAGTCACTGAGGTGTAACCTTGGGTCCTACTGTGGTGGCTCCTGGCTCTTCCTTCTTTGGCAGGGTTCCCTGGCTCTGCTTCTGGGTGCTGGTAATTAATTGTCTTTATTCTGCCAAATTGTTCCTCATGACTTCTGGCCTTGAGGTGTTTTCTTCAAGTTTAATCTCCTAACCATGAACTAAATTAAATCTCTCATCTGTTACATTGTTAGTGTTGGATGTTGTCTCCCAGCAATGAGAAAGCAGGCTGAAACAGGAAAGAGAGAGCAAAGAAATGTGATCTTGGTTGTGGTAATGCCTGACTGTGTGTCTTAGCAGATTTGAGCTGCTTTAGGGGAGGAATTTAGGAAGATGCAGGCAGGAAGCAAAAGAAAAACTGAAACAAAATTAGAATTCTGTAAATGGAGCTTGATGGGTACTCCTGATTGGAAAAAAAGTCAGAAGTATCAACAGCAGTGCAAAAGCAAGGCCATGCTCCGTAAGTTTCAGTTCAGAATAAGGACTACACTGACAGTGGTTAAGAGGCCAAACGTTTTGGCATCTGGCTAAAACTTTGCTACATTTTACTCCTATAAGGAGTTTTACAGACCAGGATTAAAAGTAAATAAATCTGGTGACAGAGACTTCAATTCACACTAAGATTAAGACTGAGCCACACGTGGCTTTTAGCCAGGCTTATAATGAGGCTCAGAGACAAAAAGCACATCAGAAAAATTAGAAAAAATTTAAATTTTGGCCTCAAAGGAGCCATATGTGCTCATAAAGTTAGGGCAAATGGAAGCATTGCTATTGAGGGGATTAGTGTTTAAAAAAAATAACAGCAAACAAACCCAAAAAACCTAGTATTTTGTCTATGAACAAAAAGGAAAACACTCAGGCTAGTGAGATAGCTCAGCAGACTAAAGCGTCTGCATAGGCAAGCACAGGGACCAGAGTTTAATCCCTGGCACCACATGCCACACTAGCTCCACCCACAGGGCAGGCTGAGCTAGCTACAGAGCAAGGGAGCCGTGGCTCATGCCTGTAATCCCAGCACTGTGGAGGCTGAAAGCGGGAAGATAACCACGAGTCCAAGCTGAATAGTGAGACTCTGCAACAACCAAATATATTCAAATGAAATGAATAAATACAATTTTAAAAATCACAAAGAAAAAGATTTTGAGGGCATTTTGGGAATCAATAATAGAAGGGCAAAATTTTGTTTGGGAAGGTGAGTGGCCCTCCTGAGGAGCCACAGCTACGTAGGAGGTGGTTCTTCTAGATTCATTTCACCGTGCCCAGTAAGCGCCAGACTTACGCCGCCACAGCCATTGATCAAAGACCAGCGTGCCAAGGTCTTTCTCCAGCACATTTCACCAGCATGTACCCTGTATACTGCAACTGCAGCTGTGAAATATAATATTTGTTTTCCTGCCTTTTAGTCTTGCTCTACATTTGTCCCTCATATCTCTCCCTAGGAATGGAGATGTTTACTCTGTGCCAGTGTGTGTTGGAACATGTAACTTGATTTTGGTTTCTTCAGCTTTTTCAGAGATAAGGATGTATCCACAACTCAGAGGAGACTCTGAGTGGATATGTTAGGAATGCTAGGACTCTAGGACATTAGGAAGGGATTATTGAATCCCCAGGCCCAGAATGTGAGTGGGACTGCCCAGGGTATTTCCATTTTCCATTGACTTTATATTAGCTCTTCCTTGTCTTTTGAATACGCACCCCTCAATTCCCCCCCATGCACATGCACACACACACATACATACACACATATATATGAAAAAATATGTATATGACCCGACATAAGATTGATACTGTTTTGTGGAAATGTTCAATGATTTCTTTTTCTTTCTTTTTGATGGAACAGAGGATTGAACTCAGGCCCTTGTGCTTGCCAGGGAAGTACTTATTCTACTAAGCCATCTCCCTCTCCCCTGAAATTTTAATTCTTTAAATATTTACTGCCTACCTCCTTCTACTTCCAGAATTCTACTTATATGAATATAAGCTTCTTAATTTTGGCACAGAATATACTATTATATTACTGATCTGTAAACTCTTTGTTCTTCATGTTTATTTTAGACTTTTTATTATTACATTCATTTATGTTTGTCAATCATTTTTACAATGTGCAATCTATTATTAATCTCATGTTATATATTCCTTTCAGAAATATTTCTCCAAAATTCACTGTTTACATCTTATATCTTGAACATTTCAATATTAGTCTATAATTTTTAATTTACTATTTACTATGATTTTCAATAATTTAAATGATGAGTTAAGAAAAGAAAGGATTACTGAATTTTCAGTTGCACGTAGTATCACCTTTACTGTATTAGGAAGAATTATAAGCTTGCTATTTTCATTAGGGGGACACTAAGCCTTGCTCTAAGGAGATGTGTTTCATTATTAAATTAACTAAACTTCTCGTCTACATCACAATCTTTGGATATTGTATCCCAGAAAAAGGAAATGTGACTCATACAACAAGCCTCTGGCTCTATAAAAGAGATGTAGAAATATTTAGAATGGACAGTACTAGTGTACCCAAATACATGCATGAAGAGATTTATACATTAGTGCCTTTTCATGGCAGAGCTGTAAAAAATAAATATCTATCGTTCCCCTGCTGAGTGTCAGCTGCAGCGATTTATCTGTTGCCCAATGGGATGACTGTGGTGTCCTGACCAGTTTGCAGATTTGCTTTGCATAGTTCTTGTTCCAGCACTTCTGGCTCCACTCATTCTCCTTCACCTGGAGCACCTGTATTGGTCATGGTTCTCTAGAAGAATGGAACTATATAATAGTACATCTTTGTAAAAGGAGGTTCATTACATTGACTCTACCACCAGAGGCCAAAGAATAGTGCTACAGTGGCCATTTGCAAGCTGGAGATCCACAAAAATCAGAAGTTGCATTGCCCAAGAAACTGGGGGCCTCAGACCAAGAGGGTCTCCTGAAGTAACCTTATTCTTGAGGTGAAAACCTGACTTCTCCCCAGAGAATCACTGACAGTAGTGGAGTCCAAAGCCCATACATGATAGCAGTAGCAATCTCCCTCCCATCCCCTGCTCAAGAAGAATCTAGGTTTTGTGCATGTGGGAGTGACTTCTGCTTTTTATTCAAGCTGGATTGCTAGTGTATTAAATGGTGCCACCCACACAGAAAGTTGTTGTCTGTTTCTGTGTTCACTGTCACACATGCCCAACATCTCCAAAAATGCTCCCATAGCCACATCCAAAGTCATGTCTCCTGATTTCCGGGGCACCTCTCAACCTCAATTTGGGAACCAAGACAAGCCACGATACCCCCAGGAGAGCACCACAGCTCTCATGTCCTGGCAAGCCGTCCATCCCAGGAAACCTGAGGTGACTGGTCGACCCACAAGGGATCTATATTCTTGAATTCAGCTATTTTTCCTGGAAAATAGACACAATGTAAGTAGAAATGCAGTAAATTAGACATTTAGGCAAACTAAACTAGTGCTGTTGAATGAGGAATCCTCACAATGTTAGAGTTTCTTATTGTTTTTGTTGACACAGTGTCCCTCCCACCTAAGCCTGAGTATTTCTAAGGTACACATAAAAGAGAGTTTCAACTCATTGCATACCAATGAGTTGAAACATTTTCTGCAGCCACCCATTTTAGTAAATATCATTTTATACCACAATCTGTACTTAAAAACAAGTAAAACATGTGACAAAGGGGTAAGCAATGGTGGCATTTGCATAACAAAAGCAAATTATATCTGCAAATAAGAGGAATATGAACCAATGTACTCAAATGACTGAAAGAGCACAGAAAGGGTCTTGATCAGCGTAACCAAGGGGAACTCATAAAGGAAGCTCTCTGCACATTTGGGAAATTGGTGAGAGGAATGATACCTGAGAAAGAACATGAATATATGAAGGAGGGTAGCATTCTTAGAAAAAATATTAGACACATAAATGTTGTGCTATGGTGATAATCTGAATCAGTACACATAAGAGAGAGAAAGAAAAAGCTCTGGCTGTGTTCTAAGCATGTTTGTGCTGTCAGCTTCCAGTGTCCCTCAAAAATCACATGACAGCCCACTCCTCAGGATTTTCACTGCTTTAGATCCACTAGGGTTTTCCTTGTTGCTCTGGTTGTAGTCTATTCTGAATAAAAACTATAACCCCCAAGAGCAAGTGAGGTTAAATAAAAGGTTTTTTTTTTTTACAAGTTGATTTGATACCCACATATTTTGGTGAGTGATTTTAATTATCATTTATTAATTCACTTGTTTTTTATCTTGACATTCATATAATCTAGCAGCATTTCTCCCTTTTTTCAGTCTTTAGCCTATTGCTTCTTTTTCTTGTTTTCTAAGGCACAACTCCCAGAAAAATGCTGAAGAACACTAAGAGTAATATATATCTCAGACTCACTTCTGAAATTTTGATGTTACACCTCTCAGTATCTTTCTTGCTGGATTTTTTGTTAAAGGTGGTGGGTATCTATATAAATCTTGCAAAAGTCTGTATTTAAACATTAACAATAAATATGAAATGTAAAAAGAATACCAAAATCTATCTCATTACTTGAAATTATTCTAGATGTAGCCTTCTCAAAGTATGGATATGTAGAACTTACACGCCAAGTGAGTATTCAAATAAATGAGGTTATGCCAGACTATGAATTCTGCTTTCCCTCCCCCAGCTTTCTGGCTATAGTCAAATTACTTGTTTAGTCTTAGTTCTGTCACTCATGTAGTGGATAAAATCATAATTAACATGGAACAGGCATTGTAAGGAGTAAAGAACGTTACAAGTAAGGGACTTGGCTCATTTAGCACAGAATAAATATTCATTAGCCACTATTTATTGTTAATTCTACAAAAATCTTGAGAGGATTTTTTTCAGTTCACTCTTAATCATCTTTCTTGGAACACAGCCCCCTCATACTGGGAAGGTAAATTTCTTCCTATTGGAGTAACACCAAAACTTAGTAACGCACAAGCGCGGTACTGAACAAATGGTCCTCATTAAAGTCCTAGAATACTACTTTGCCTATCACCAGAAAGAAACTGTTTCAGGGAACACTCAATTAATCACAACTATGACTGCGAAACAGGAATTCCAACTTGCAGCCTTTTCTGAGCTCTCCATCTTCTCCGTGGTATTATTTTACACACAGGAAAAGCACATGTTTCGTTATTTCTACTATTCCTCGGGGCCTTGAATCAGGGTTTGCTGTTCTCCTGGTTCACTTGTGTTCTCTTCCTCTTTTAAAAGGATGATGTGAACTTTCATAGCCGCAGCAATCCACACTTCCTTTCACACAGCTCTTGCCAATTGGCTTCAAGAGCATTTCGCTGTTGCTCATTCAAAGGCCAGGTTTGCGTTGTGTCAAAATTTTAAAACCTCTAAGTACAATACATAACTTTTGGAAGTTCTTGTTTTGAGTATTTCTACTCATACCTAAAGGGAACTTCTAAATTTTAAATTAAATTCACTTTTTGTTGGGAAAAAAATATTAATCTGCTTTAAGACTATTCTTATTGGTAAATCTGTTTCCTGTTTGAAGGTGAAAGCATAGTTTCTGTACTAAAGTTCTTTTAAATTTTTTTAAATGTTGTTTATTTATTTATGTAGCATTGGTACAGGGTCTTCTTACACAGCTCAGATGCATAGTGATCCTCCTGTCTCAGCCTCCCGAGTGCTGGGATTACAGGTGTGCGCCACCATACCCAGGTTCAGTGGCTGGCTTGGCATGGGGCTGGCTTGGCATGGTGTACCTGGGATCAAACTGAGGTAGGTCCTTTGACCACCAAGGCATTTCTCTGGGCCTGTACTAATATTAACCTTGGTTTTGTGTGTGTGTGTGTGTGTTTGTGTGTGCATGTATATAAATATATATGTATATATAATATGTTTGTATAATATGTAAAAATATATAGTATACTATATATAATTTTATAGTGTATATTATACAAAGCAACAGGTTAGATATATATATATATATATATTGTATCTATATACAAAAGGAGATATATATATATATATCCTTTTACAACATAGATAGATAGATTTTAAAATTCTAATTTTATTCTCCTAAAATTAAATTAATAGCACATAAAGACTGCCCATCTACAGCATTTTAAAAATAGTAATGGCAGGCACTTTAATATAATGGAGAAAAAAGTTATGTCAAAATTATACTATATAAGCAATAAACTTTCAGATCTTATGGTACTGAAAGAAAATGAGAACACATATTAGTACGTAACTGCTTTATGAGAAGTAGCGTTACAAGGGATCCCGATAAAAGACTGACTTAGAACCAGAACTGGCAGTGAGTTAATAACAGGTAGACGTTTCTGGGTATGGTAAGAAAAGAGGGAAATCGTTATAAGTAGTGAAATGCCACCTTAGAGCAAGTTGAACGCTTCCAGAAATGAGACCCAGTTTCTCATTTCACAAGCGACTGCTAAGGACCTTGAGCACGTGATTCCTCACATGACGCATGCAATTTGGTGTCAAGGTTTACATTCCTTGGCATGGATTTTTACAGTCATGGTAAAATTCCTGAGACAAAACCCTTTCAGGGCAGTTCGGCACAATATCTAATTCATCCATATTCATATAAGCTTTGAAAGTCATACCCTTAAAGTGGAGAAAAAAAGACAGTGAGTTAAGTGCTCCCTTTTACTGGCTTGAGAAAGCCTAAGTGCCTTTTTGTAGCTTTTGCTTTTTGAGGAGAAAGAGCAACTGAATGACTTTGATGGAGTTCTTAGGAGCTGTGCTGATTGCCTTCTGCTTTGAGCATCAAACAAGAATATTGTTCCTGAATAAAGTAGTTTTGGCCAGTACAGCCAAAATGTTTGTGGACTCTGCTGAATCTTTGTTCTCGCCTAACTTTGATATGAAGTTCTGAAAATAGAAATACATTTATAAATAATAGTGTGCTGATTATATACAATAAAAGGTCATATAGGAAAGGCTTTTCATTCTCTGACTATATATTATGCAAATTTCTTATCCTTAGCTTTATGGATTGCACCTCAAATCTTACAAACTGAAGGACTGATGGACCCTTGTAGAAATCTTGCTAAAACTGTGTACTTCAGTGTACCTAAGTAGTACTGCAGATGAACTATGTACAAGCATTTGTGATATTCCCTAAGACAATGTTTGACTTTTGGTACTGTCTATTGTTTTGAGATTTACCGTACATTGTCAAAGATACTTTCCTGTGTTTTTCAACATGCTATGCTTGCCATGACATGAAAAGTGGTATATAATAAGAAGAAAAATGAATGTCATTGTATTTTGATTAGCATTTGTTTCATGAAGGACTGGTAAAATTTGAGGTGTCATAAAAGCACCATATGCACAAATAATTATCACACCTCAGTGATCAACATATACATATATGTACATATAATACAAAGCAACAGGTTAGATATATATTGTACAGAAATTTTCAGAGTCTCCTTTTCCTTCTTTCTTCTCCTTTTTAATGATTGGTTTGATAGGAATCTCGCTGCTATGAATACAAAGAATGTGCATGTAAATGTGTCTTATCATCAAAGATAACCATTCACTTTATTCTCTTTAGTTCCACGTGTTTTGGGGGTTCTGAGATGTAATTAAAAACTGGAAGTGGAGAGAAGAGCATCCTCATACTCCTCTGGAGCCTAAGAATCAACTGCTCGTTCCAGCCAGGGCGTGGCTCTGTATCTCCCCTGGCAGTACCAGGCTCTTTCATAGTCTCCTAGCCCCTTGGCCTCATCCTCGCTGCCCTAACTCTGAGCGTGAAGCCAGCCTCCTGCCAGGCGCAGCGCTGGTGACTCACGAGCCCGGCTGTCTTCTCAGCTTCCTGAATGTATCTGCAGTGACGTTTATCCCCATGTGAAGTTCTCTCCCTTGAATCAGTTGACCTGGAATTTGCGTTGCGGCAGTGTCTGATACCTGCATTGCACTTTCCTCATCTGTACCGTCAATCTTGCTTTTACATAATTTTTGTTCTGTTCTTCCCTTTAGGCTAAATTGTGCAAAAAGAGAATTATGTTGAACGTTTTTAGTTTTATATTTCCAGACTTTTTCATATGTCTTGGTTTATAGAAATCATTGAAAAAAGAAAAAAAAATGTAGTAACAACAAAGAAGGGAAGGAATTTCTCGATATGTTTCCAAAAATAATAGTGTACTTGTGTCTGTAGTTCAGAAAAAAAGTGGATTCCCATTAAAAAATTAAAAAAAAAAAAAAGAAATTGGTGTTCAAGCTTAGACAGGGAAGTGAAAAAGCTGATCCTGTGTTTGATAAGATTATAATTGTGATTCAAAGGGCAAAATAAAAAATGGAACTTTCTATCTGTACTATAAAAGTACATTTCTTGGATTATGCAGAAAGGAAATTATCCTGATTCCAAACTTTCATCCTTATGTTTAAAAAGTTGTATAATTTACAACTATGTGCTTTTGGTTATTTTCTTGATTTTGCTTTTTTTAAGAGAGCATCTGTTTTTCTGTACAAGGAAATTGCAGGCAAGAAATGCCTGGGATGGCAGGGCATCTGTTACAGTTCATCTATGAGGTACCTATTTTTTACAGTAGATGTTGAAAACATTCCAGCATATCCACAGTTCCAAGAATGCCCTGATGCAAACTCCCAGGCCTTCTAAAAATCTTAATTAGGAACCAAGTGCTCAGGGTGGAGAGTTGGGAAGTTCAGTGCATCTTGCAGGTGTCAAGGTAGATGGCATAACTTCTTATGATGAGGCCACTACTAAATTGTTGTAGTTCAGGACCCTGAGCATACTTCACAGACTCTCTCAATGTTGTACAGACAGCAGTTCCTCTCTGAGACTGAGCCTGTTCTATCTTCAGTGTTTTTTTTTTTTTGTTTGTTTGTTTGTTTGTTTTTTCATTTTTGTTTTTGTTTTAGTTTTTCATACAGGGTCTCACTAACAGTGTGGACTTGTAGCAATCCTGATGTCTCAGTCTCCCCAGTGCTGGGATTATAGGCATCTGCCACCATGCCCAGGCTTGGGGCTGCATGGTGCACCAGGGGATCCAGGGCTGGATAGGCATGTGGTACCCAAAATCAAACTCAGGACCTTGTGCTTTCCAGGCAGGTGCTTAGACCACCAATCTATCTCCCCAGCCCAGGTCTATATTTATTCATTTATTCATTAATTTATTGTCTTTTTGAGACAGGTTCTCACTCTGCAGTTCAGGCTGGTGTTGAGCTCACTTTGTAGCCCAGCCTGGTCTCAAACTCACCACGATCCTCCTGCCTCAGCCCTTTGAGTGCTGGGACTACACGTGTGTGCCACCACACCCAACTTCAGTCCTTTTTTTAAAAAAATGTAGACAAATGAGATTGATGGAGTTTATTTGAACAAAAGATGATTTATGATGTAGGCAACCCTGAGAACTCAACAGGCCTAGCATGATGAGATATGAGGTTATAGGGTGATCACAGAAGGAGAGGAACCAAGTGCCCAGAGCTCTAGGCATTTGCTGTTTGTGATCCAGATTTGAACGCCTGGCTGCCTGATGCTGGATGCACTTGACTATGATTGACTGAAAACCAGAACCAGTTCCTGTCATAAAATGTTCTCCTATTTATGTTCTAGCTTGCTTGTTTTGTAATTGGCACTACATTTCTTATATAGGAACTCAATGTAGTACAGACCAAGCCTCAGATACCCTCTTGAATATTATTTAACAGATATGAAAGTTGAGCTTTGAATCTGCTTCTTTACTCCCACCAATGAATTTCACTACCAGGCTCCCGCACTAAACTTATTGTGTCTGATGCAGAGCTGAACGATTCTACAAGGAACAATTTTCAGTGTTACCTCTATGTCATAGTAGTAAATTAAACTTTATGTTTACATTCAAAGGGAAAGAGTGAATGCACATTTGAAATAGTGCATAAACGTAAGACTCAAGTAGTCTTTATTTTTAAAATCTGAGATCCTGATTGGGGACGCATTTATCCAAAACAGATTGTAAAGTTTCCCCATCATTCAGCTCTACATAGATGATAATTAATGATGCAAAGTAACAGAATGGCTCTTGCTGTTGACATATTATTGGTAAAAGGTGAGAGACTGAAGAGAAACCAGGATATGTTGGCATACTATTGGTTATAAAGAGTTCACATATGCACATAAGTACAATTGTACCTATGTGCGTAATAATTACTAAGATTATCAAAATTTTTAAAAAAATATCCAAATAAGTAATGTTAGATTGAAACAGGAAATTTACGCCCCATTTGCCATCAAGATGTTTAGTACAGCTCAGGATAACTCAGCACTGACACTGCCAGACAGATGGAAAACCCAATAGTATTATGGACTACTGGAATATTTGGGACTATTTTGCTGAATTCATGAAACTGCAATATTTAATTGACAAAACTAAACAAAAAAGAGGACACAAATGAATGACCATTTTGTATCTGTATATTCAAAATATTTAAGACAGATATACAGCTACATTCTCTTAATTCAGTGAATGGAGGGACCTGTTCTGATAGTGTTTATAAATAGAATATCATGTCTGCGTCTTGTGCAACAATTAACCACTTAGAAAACAAAATGTAATGTATTAATAATTGAAACTGTCTTACTGCTTTGATTTGAAACTATCTCATTGCTATTTGTTTCTCAATAAAATTATGGAAAAGAAAAAAAAAGACATTTAGTACAATTGTTTGATTACCTGCATTTCAAAAATGATTACCATTAGAAACAATTATTAGGCTGATGGGCAAGGAACACCTGTGCTGAGCGAGAACACATGAGGAGAAGGAAAGACGGGGAAAGCCAGGGAGAGGCCACAGGCGCCAATCTCTGAGGCACAAGGATTTATCTTCATTAAACCACAAAAAAAATGGGTCATCTAAGTGAAGTTGAGCCTCTAGGTAAAGCGCGGTTGAGTAAGGCTGTGCAGGCCCATTGTTGTACTCATAGCAAAGGGAGATAGAAAATCAAGGGAAACACACCATGCTGTTTTTCTGCATTTTATGTGGGGTGGATTAAACCAACACTGAGATTCCATGTCACCCTAGCAGGAATAGCTAGCATCAAGAACTTGGACAATACCAAATGATGGAGGGGAAAAAGGAACGCTTCTCCACTGTTAGTGGAGTGAGGCTGTGCAAGCATGGTGGCCGTTAGTGTGGAGACCCCTAAGAAGCCAGGATTGGAGGTCCCTTTCAACCCAACTTTTCCCCTACTGTTTTTTTTCCTGAAGAATTGAAAACATCATACCACAGTGATACATGTGCATCCATGTTTATGCAGCACAATTTGTCATAGACCCAGATGTTCATCAACTGAAGAATGGATAAAAAAGATGTGATATTTTTATGTAATAGAGTATTACTCAGTTATAAGGAAGGTAAACTTTAGGTTTTTATAGGTAACTGTAAATCCCACTTTTTATGGATGCAACTCGACCACACTCAAGTGAAATAACTCAGGCGCTCTTGTGTAAATATCATATTGTCTCACTAGTTTAAGAACCTGAAAGAGTAGATAAAATCTCAAAGGTATAATAGATACTGTGAAAGGGAAAGGATCTGTGTAAAGGAAAGCGAAAACTGAGATGAAGAGGAGAAAGAAAGAAAGAAAGAAAGAAAGAGAGAGAGAGAGAGAGAGAGAGAGAGAGAGAGAGAGAGAGAAAGAAAGAAAGAAAGAAAGAAAGAAAGAAAGAAAGAAAGAAAGAAAGAAAGAAAGAAAGAAAGAAAAAAGAAAAAAAAATCTAGCCAGGCATGGTGGCGTATGTCTGTAATCCCAGCACTCAGGAGGCTGAGGCAGGAGGATTGTTGTGAGTTCAAGACCAGCCTGAGCTACAAAGTGAGCTTAAGGCCAGCCTGAACTGCATAATGAGACCCTGTCTCAAAAAAGACAAAAAAAAAAGAAAGAAAGAAAGAAAAAATGAAGGAAGGAAGGAAGGAAGGAAGAAAGAAAGAAAGAAAGAAAGAAAGAAAGAAAGAAAGAAAGAAAGAAAGAAAGATATACCTATGTATATACACAGAATAGCTCAGAAAATTGTATTGATGATTTCTGTTCATCTATTGAAAGGAGAAGTTAATACTTAATTTCTTTTCCTCTCCTTTTTAGTTTCTTATAACTTTTTTTTTCTTTTTACCAATTTTGCATGCTTATATCTGGTAACCTAAACGACTAATTTGAAGACAACATTATGCAATGCAATAACCATTGTTGAATTCCTATTATTTTGTTTAGTGAAATTCTGTATCATTCCTATTTTTTTTTTTTTTTTTTTTTTTTTTTTTTTTTTTTTTTTTTTTTTTTTTTTTTTTTTTTTTTTTTTTGTGGTACCAGGGATCAAACTCAGGACCTTGCACTTGCCAGGAATGTGCTTATTCCACTGACCTAATTCCCCAGCCCCTTATTTCTAATTTTTAAGACATATCTCATGCTCTTTAAAAAAAATTAAACTACTTCACAAAGAACGCAAACACTGCAAGATTGCAGGGAGCATTTTGATACTGTGCATATTCACAGGAGGCACAAAATAGTTTCTTTACCTTCATTCCAATTTGCTTTGCCTCTGCTTTAATCATATTTTCCGTGTATTTTTTCTGTGGTTTTGTTTTAATATCCCTCAACCCTCCAGTTTGACAGCTGCTTGGATTATCTACTCATTGCTAAGGATCGAGGGCTTGCTTTTGCATCACAGATTTCTTTAACACCCACCTGTCTGCTGCCCACACCTCTCACTGTGTAAATTTATTCCCATATTGTAGTCTTTAACCTTAATGATATTTTTCATTTTCATAAATTACTCTGTCAGCTACAGTAAAAAATGTAGTTAGTGTTCTGGTCTATAGTTCAGCTGATGAGGAAGTTGTGAGAGATGAGAACAAGGCACCTCAAATTTAGTAAATGGCGAAATATTCTGGAACATAAAATGTCCTCAGGGATGTACACGAAAATAGTTTACTGTTATGCGAGTTATGACAGGTGACTGATTCTAAACTGCAGCCTGAGTTTTTATCCTTGTTGCTAAGAAACAGATGCTACTACGTTAGTTTTATGATAGCTTTGCTCTGCAGTCCCAGGAAGCATTTTTACAGATCTTAGAAGTATGTACATCTTGTTAGATATTGGTCAATGCCAAACAAGAAAAAAATGAAGCTTACCAAAGCTAAAATTAAGTTAATTGAATCATAAAAGAGGATTCTTCTATTATTATTTCTGAAGCAATGCAGTGACTGTATTTCCATAGATAGCTCATCCAAAATAAAAATGTGAATATGAGACATTAGATAGATAGATAGATGATAGATAGATAGATAGATTGATTGATTGATTGATTGATAGATGGATATAGATATAGGTATAGGTTTATTTGTAACAAGGCAATAAAGTACTTATTAATTTGTACATGCTGCTTCGTTTGGAATAGCTGAAGCATGCAATAGTCTGAAGCTTAACAAAATCTGCTCACTTCAAGTGAGTAAACTTTTACCATTTTCTCCAAAGGATTCAGAGTCAATAAGCATTGAAGGAAAAATGTGGGAGGAAAGTGTTAATACACATCATGAATGCCCAGCTTTTTAAAAATAAAGCCAATAAAGAATCGTTCTCTGTTAAATAATAATTTCAAAATATAAAACTATAAAAAGACAGACAAAAATAGAAAGAGTAAAATAAATGACACGTCCAAAATGTAAGCAAGTATCGGCTAGCTAGGTCTCCTGACTGCTTTTGTAGCAAAAATCCAAATCTACTTTTCTACACAGATACTGATGTACAGCTGTCTCCAAAGCTAATGCTCATTTTCACAGAAATATCCGTAATTCCTTCATAAGCATACAATTCCTTAAAGAATTTCAATGTATATTGTGCTAACAGCTAACAAGATAGTTCAGCTGACTAAGCATCTGCTCAGGAAAGCACAAGGAACGGGGTTCAATCCCCAGCACCACATGCTGTGTCAGTCCCACCTATGGAAGTGCTGAGCGAGCCACAGAGAATGGGTGTGGTGGTACACAAGTGTAATCCCAGCCTTGGGGATGCTGAAACAGTAGGCTCACTACCAGTCCATAGTGAGACCTGCACAGTGAGACCCCATACCAAATAAAAAATTAAAAAGGGAATTTCAATCTGTATTTCTATTTTATAAAAAAGTACAAGTAACTTGTAAATGAAATGAACTATTTTCATTTATGACATTAAAGCAAATTAATGAAATACGACATACCATTGTATTGTGCCCCTTCTTATAGAACTTTTCATAAAATTAAATGTTCATTCCAGATTAATTTTTTTCAACACCAGGATTTCTTTCTTGCTCTTATGCTCTTTTTCACTTCTTTTAATTTTTGATGCAGGGAATCTGTGTTGCTACACAGCCATGGCTCTGTTGCAAATCGCACTCCCCCATCTCAGCCTAACAGAGTGCTGGGATTACAGGTGTGCACCAACACGCTGGCTCGGGCTGACTTTCTGATGTGTGTAATTATTTTATAAAGGAACATCAAATATAACAGAATTCAAGACCTTTAATAAGCTAACTCAGCACAGAAAAGTATGATTGTTTAATTCCCCTATTTTTTGTCTTTAAAAATGTGGGAGAAATATTAAAGACAGATGGTATATCTACATATACCATTATATATATATATATATATATATATATATACATTATATATATATAATTATAAGGTAACAATACTTTAACTAGTTTTATGTTTTATGAATATATTAATATTAATAGAAAATTTTGCCATTATTTTCAGTATAGACTATGATATGAAATTATATTTAAAAATGTTCATGACAGTACATGCTGTAAAATCCAGACACAACCCCTGATTCATTTTAAATATAATTTCCCTACTGTGTGAATTCTGGAGCACAGAGAAATTATCTCTCAGTGTTCATGTGGGTGAGCAAACCAAACCTGTGTCTGCTTCATAAAATCATACTGCGGGAGGGTCAGGGAGATGGCTCAGGGGAATAAGTGCTTCCCTGGCAAGCACAAGGGTGTTAGTTCAGTCCCGGTTCAGCCAAAGACAAAATAAAAAACATAAAATCATACCAGGGGAATCATTATTATTGTTTGTTGTGCCCCTGACGTACATGGGTGAAATGTAATTTTCAACTAATCGCTTTGTTCCTTTTGTCCACTGACATGAAATGTAGATTCAAAAGATTTGGACTCTGCGTATGTAAAAATGGGTGTGAGACAGTGTGTTTCCTGACAGAGACACATCCTGGCTCCGTGTACCTTCTCTGGTTTTGCTTCTTTATAGAAGGTATACAATTAAGGGCAGGCCAAAAAGTTTAGTGGATTAAAGCTCCTGCAAACAGGCACAGGGGCCGGGGTTGGATCCTCAGGCCCTCAGTGCCAACCCTGCCTCGGGTTGTGCTGAGATAGCAATTGATCCTGGGCGTGGTGGAGCGCACCTGCAATCCCAGCTCTTGGAAGGCTGTAAAAAAGCAGATCACTACGAGTCCGATCTAATAGTGAAACCTTGAACACCCTGTAGAACTTTCCCTAAAAAACTACAAAATAATTAATAATAATAATAATAATAAAACATAAAAGGTATATAACTAAACAGATTAAATTTTCCAGTTTTGACTCTCTAACTGTACATGCGTGCAGGAGGTGAGGGTTACATTTGTACCGAGGGGGTGCTCCTTGAACGTAACACATCTGCATTTCTTCTGAACACTCTGTCCTGTCCACTGCTCAGTCTCCCTCTCCTGATCCTCAGCCCTGTTGAAAATTCCATCTCCCAAATTCTTATTACCTATCTTTTATTTTGCTGTTCAGTTACACTTTGGATTTATCACATAAAATAAGCTATATGATATTGAAATTTGCAGGCCTGATTCGTTTCATTTGATGTAAAGGTCTCAAGGAGCATCCATTTTTCTGTAAATGAATCAAATTTGTCATTCTTTATGGCAAAGCAGTACTCAATAATTATTTGCCTTTCCACATTATCTGTGCTCCTCAATATCTTACTTTGAAGCATTTGCCATTCCAGAAAAAGTGCAAAAATGGAGTAATGAACGACATATATATTCTTCACCTGTATCCATCATCTTTTTTAGCTACCTGGGTATAGCTGAGTCATTTTCAAGCTACTTGAAGATAAGAAATTTTTCACCTTTACATAATTTGACATGTATTCGCTAAAGATAAAACATAGCTACAATATTTGGGCATGGTGGCGCATGCCTATAATTGCCGCATTTGGGAGGGTAAGGCAGGAAGATCATTGCAAGTTTGAGATCACCCTGGGCTACAAAGTGAGCACAAGGCCAGGCTGAACAGCATAATGAGACCCTATCTCAAAAAGTTTGGCATTGATTAATCCTATTGTTTTAAATTTAGGGTCCATATTCAAATTTTCACTTTTGTCTCAATAGTGTCTTTTAAAATTGAGTTATTTCTAATAACTGTAATGATCCAGAAATTTAATCAACATCCTTCCTCTTTTAGCTGTCACTCTACATTCAAACTATGTCCCTTTTTGTACTATAACTTAATGGTTTACAAAGTAGTATTGTGAGGCTGGGGAGATGCCTCAATGGAATAAGCACTTCACTGGCAAGCTCAAAGGCCTGATTTCAATCCCAGGTTCCACCAAAAAAAAAAAAAAAGAAAAAAGAAACCCACCAAAGTAATATTGTGATTTATTAGTACAATATGAAATCAGTAAGCCAAGCTGATTAACATATTCAACCCACATGCTTCACATTTTTATAATGAGAATATTTGAAGTTTACATTATTTTCACTTATACTGAACAGTAGCACTCAACAGGAAATTTAAAACAAGACCTCTTTCTCTATCTCAGTTGACACTTTCACCCACCCTCTGTATCTCATCCCCATGGAAGCACTGCTCTATTTTTTGTTTCTAGGAGTCAAGCTTTCTGAGTTGCACACAGAACAGGGACATGTGGCATTAGTCTTTCTTTGTCTGGAGTATGTTATCTAGCATAAGGTTTTCTAATTCCTCCAAGACTTTTTTGTCAAGGGACAATGTCTTTGGGAAATAGTCCGAAATGTGGGGTGATGGCGCCTCAGGTTTAGATTCTTTGGGAACCTCCATGTTCTCATCCATAACCTGTTTTCTGACCCATAGTGTTCAGAGGGTCTTTTTTATCTACTTCCTTGCCAGTGCTTGCTATTTTCCATTATTTTTTAATTAAAAAAAAAGTTCTGACTTGTGTGAGATGCTATCTCATTGTGCTTTTCATTGGCATGTCTCTAATAACTAGCAATGTTGAACATTTTTCATGTGTCTGTCATCTGTGTGTCTTTTTTTTGCAAATGTTTATTTAAATTCTATGATTATTTTAATTGGCTTTTGCATCTTCTTGCTATCAAGCTGTATGAATTTTGTATATATTTGGGGTAATAAGCCCTCATTGTGCATAAGGATTGCAATCTCTTCCTATACTGCAATTGTCTCTTCTCATTATTATTATAAGTGTAAAAGGTAGTGTTCTTTTGATTGCTTTTACAAATAGATGGTAGCATAGATCATGTTAGTATATAGTAACAGTAGTTGTCACGCAAGGGGCAGGGCTCAGTGTAGAGCCAAGCTAGTAGGTGTGAGCTAATTCTAACACTCTAATGTGCATATTTACATATGAACAAGGGAAACAGAGAACAAAGCAAGCAAACAAGAAAGAGTGAAAGAGAAAGGAAGAGAGGGAGTGAAGCAGGTATTTTATGTGCTCATTCTGTAACTGGAAATGTTCTTGATTCCTTTATTAGTTTAGTTTGTATTCTTTGTTTATTGGTGTAATTTAGAAATATAATGATCTGTTCCTGTATGTATGTAGTCCACCT
The DNA here is from genome assembly GCA_004027165.1 of Ctenomys sociabilis. Taxonomy (NCBI): domain Eukaryota; kingdom Metazoa; phylum Chordata; class Mammalia; order Rodentia; family Ctenomyidae; genus Ctenomys; species Ctenomys sociabilis. The sequence continues at coordinate 33,441 of PVKA01000915.1, forward strand.
TGATTCCTCTTCTGCCCAATCTGCTCCCCTCCCTTCAGCCTTTGTTCCCTTCCTAATTTACAAAGCTTTGTTCTAATAATTTTTGGAAGAGCCTGTAGCATTTCAAACTATAAACGCATACCATCACCAAATAGTATAATTTTATGCCCAATTGCTCTGGTACAGATTCCAGGACTCTATAAATAAGAAAGTATGAGTGGAGTCATTGTCTTGTTGCAGATCTTAAAGAAAAGGTGAAAGTTGATAGTGTACGCTGAGTGTCATTGTATTAAATGACATTCTTTTTAATCCCTAATTTTGTGGGCATTCTTTTCATTCTAGATCTAAAACATAATGCTCTACATAAAGGTTTGCTCATTTTATGTTTTTTAGAAAACATGTCAAATTTGTTTGTCTTTTTTATTGTTTACTTGGTCTAATTCATTGCTTTCTATTCTGATTTTGAGATTGTTTCTTTCTTTCTGCAAATTTTGAGTTTGTTACTCTTTTTCTGCTAATTCCATGGGGTAACAATGTGAGGCTTTTTTTTTTTAAATCTCTGTGATACTTTTATTTTTATATATCGGAGACTGAACTCAGTGTTTTTAAAGGCATTTATTACTATAAGATTACAGACTTCTTGCTTGTTGCAGTAGTCAATCTTTCATAAAATTGCCATTTTTGAAAAGACAAGGTGAGACACTTTGATAAATATCTGCCAGTTTGGATTTGTCTGATTATTTCTTCCTGTTTGAATTCAAATTGAATATTTTGACAGGAGGACTGCTCCATAAATGATGCTGTATTTTGTTCCATCAAGGCACATGACCTTGCTATAATTTTGATCCTTTATTGATAAGTTTTGTTCTGTATTTAAGGAAGCAGTTTTCTCTGTTCTATTTTCCTGTTTGTCCTAATAGGCTGACTATTTCTTAGAATTAATCTTAAATTTTCTTTAGTGATGTGAGGTCCAGACCTTAATAGTTACCCTATTTCAGAACTTTTAGGCCCTTGTATATTCTCTTTTTTCTTTTTTAATTTATTTTTTATTTTATGGAAGTACAAATATCAATCAGACAGTTTTAAGACACCTTAACAAGACAGATTCAATAAATTAATACATTCCAAACTGTTTTCATAATGTTTTGGTATCATACAAGTTGCATACATGATATTATACTTACAGACATTATTATAGCAGATGTCTCTTATCAGTAAATTAAGAGTGTAGCTGTTTACTTATCTTATTTTTCATACCTGAATTATATCAAAAATTCAATAATTATTTTCCTAGTGGATGACCATAGTACTAGAAGCCAACATAATATCCTGTCCAATCACCATTCGTGCAAATCTTGCCTGTCATAGAATTATGTAGGAGCACAGTGTTATCTATCCCAACTGTACTGTCTATTCACACACATCATGATTTTTTCTTTCTACAACCCTTCCTTTGTCTACACCTGTCAAAGGTGGGCACTCCATTGTCATTCAACTAACTTAGGTGCTTGAACTCGACAACACAATGCAACACAGTTCAGCATTTCACAACAATAGTGAGTTATTCAAAGAAGTTGTTGACCACAGCCATTTACAGCTCAGCTTAATATTATGGCCCCATGATGTATACTTCATTTTTATACTTTTCTGCTGGATGGTTAAGACCTAGATAGATCAAGACTTATATACCAACACATGTAACTTTATATTTCTTATGTGGTCAGTGAAGTCCCCTCAGGGTTTATCTTGTAGTCCTGTACATTATTCTGTAGGTCCTTTGTCTGTGTCGTTCATATAGATGAGTCACAGCCAATGATTGACCAGTTTGCTCTCTGTGAGAGCTGCAGAGAAAGTTTTCTCTCTATGTGACTCTCCCCAGGCACACTATAGAACTTTGATCTCTTTCCTCTGTGGCTCCATAATCTCCTTGTTCATAAAATTTGGAGCTCAACTGAATTTCATGATGTTGCAGCACGGGAAGCACTTGAAAGAATCAACAACTGGGATAAACTCTTCTTAAGGAGCTTCTGCATGTCAAAAAAATTGTCAACAGAGTGAAAAGACAACCTACAAACTTTGAAAAAACCCTAACTAATAAGCAATCAAACAGAGGACTACTGTCTAGAATATATAAAGAACTAAGATATAACAGGGCCCTCAAATTTAAAGACCCAATTCAGAAATGGGCATCTGAGATGAATACACACTTCTCAGAGGATGAAATTAAAGAAGCAAATAAATATATGAAAAAATTCTCCATTCGTGAAATGCAAATAAAAACAACACTGAGATACCATCTCACTCCAGAAAGAATGGCTATCATAAGGAAATCAAACAACAACAGGTGTTGGAGAGGTTGTGGGGAAAAGGGAACACTTTTCCACTGCTGCTGGGAATGTAGACTGGTACAACCATTGTGGAGGTCAGTGTGGAGACTCCTCAAGAGTAGGACTAGAAATCCCATTCAAGCCAGCTATCCCCCTACTGCGAATTTTCCCAAAGGATCTGAAAACATTGTATCATGGAGATATATGTGTACCTATGTTTACAGCAGCACAATTTGTGATAGCATAATCTTAGAAACAACCAAGCTGCCCATCACATGAAGAATGGTTGAAAAAGATGTGGTATTTCTATATAATGGAGTATTACTCAGCTATTAAGAATGATAAGTTTGAAGCATTTATACTGAAGTGGATGCCACTTGAACATATACTCATAAGTGAAATAAACCAGACACACATATGTAAATATTGCAGTCTCCCTAGTATAACAAGTGAGAAGCAGAAATACAAAAGGAAACGTACAACAACAAGTAAAATCAATTGAGTCAGATAAGGCAAAGTGAATGGCATATGCTGCAGGATACTAATCAGCTTTTCTTCCAGATGGTTAACAACCTAAGTTCACAAATCAGAGTTGGAGAAATAGAAGAGCCACAAGGCCAGCCAACATTTTGGCCCTAGCCTTTCAAGGTCAGCAAAGTCTCAGGACATAGGAGAACCTTGTATATTCTCAGTCTTAGTTTTCTCCTCTCATAATCCTCCAAATTTGATCAATTAACATAACCAATTAGCATGTTTATGTCAAATAAGCAGAGTTCAATTTTTGTTGATTATATAATTTCGTGTGCCAAACTGAAATGTTTTTATGCTTGACTGAAGATATCATTTAAAATAACTCCAGAGAAGATCACAACAAAACTTCATGTGCTTAGTAGGGATGTGAATACATTTCAACAACGATGAGTAGAAAAAGCATTTAAAAGATTAAAAATCCTACAGATCCATGGGTTGGGCTGAAGCAGCCAAGTCCATGTGCAGCTCTCAGGAGAAGGGAGCTGTGGCTGCTCCATGTCTAGGAGCAGCTGTCACATCTGCAGACAGCAGGGATTCTGTAACCCGTTGCACCGGCCAAATGGGTGCCTTGGGCTCTGCCCTTGGGTATCCACAAAGCTGCTTAATGCTGGGCCATTGAATTTTGCCAGCACTGCTAAAAGCCTATGCAGCCTGGCCTGCCAGCAGAAATGACAGAAAAAAAAAATACAAAAGTAGCATAAGCAGCAGACACACTATGGGAAATTCTGAAATAAAAAGTGCCCTCTCTTGTTCCCCTGTTGGATCGCCCCAAAGCCATGTTTGGCAACTTTGCCAGCAGCACACACTCACTTGGCTTTTTCTCTAATTCCCTCAGCTCCCAACAACTTTCTCCCAGGATTACTGTTAGTGAGACTTCTGCCAACTCAGCACCACTTCTGGAAAACTTCACCCGAAGAAGGAACTTGCAAAGAGCACCTCTGCACACCTCTACACCACACCACTCCACACACATCCAGGGACACCCACAAGCTCAGCTATTGCTTTCATTTCTTGTTTTCTTTTTTAAAAAGAATAAAACATAGTAAAGAAAAACATAAGGAGCTATACAGAATCTTGCAAAACAAAATGATAGGAATTCAACAGTGACATTGCACACTGCTGTCTTCAAATTAGTTGCTTAACATGAGGCTATGCTCATAAGTGAATTAAACCAGAGCAATATGTGTAAATATCATATTGTCTCCCTAGTATAAGAACTCAAAAGAAGAAATAAAAACTTAAAAGTATAACAAATACAATTAAATGGAAAGAAACAAAATTTAAGGATTAAACAATGAAGAGAAAGGAGAAAAGTTACATAATAAGGTAGGGGTAAAACTATACACACACACACACACACACACACACACACACACACACACATATATTGGATAAGGCAATGGCCCTAAGAATTTCCATCAGATTTTTGAAAATAGCAGTTAATGAGTAGAAATCTCCCTGTCACCAACTCTCTATGCTGATATCTGTGAACTAAGCAACTACATTGAGGACTGCAATGTGTAATACTAAAACCATCATTGAAATATCTGTCATTTTGGTTTTCTGAATGTACACCACTTCTAATGTCATATCCATTAGTAATATACTATCTTTAAAGTAAATTGCTTTAAAAGGAAAATGAGAGAAGGAAAAACACATTAGTTGCTCAAATTACCAGATATAATCATGCAAAACTGGTCAAAATATTAAAAGGAACAAACAACTTAAGTATGAAGTGTTCTTTTCAATAGACCAATAGAAATCAGCAGAAGAATTTTCCAAATTCTCTTGCCTACAAACACATATGTTTTCCCTCCACCTCTCTTTCTTTCTCCTTCCCTCATCCCAGTTGTTCCTTTCTTTTAAATGTTTCTTTGTCTTTCACAATATCTATTGTTTCTTTCAGATCTCATTTACTCTCTTAGGCACTAACACTAAGGAGACAATACAATGTTTATATGTGGGGGTCTAATTTATTTCACTTGTGAGTATGATCTGTAGTTGCATTCATTTACCTACAAAAGCCTTGGGTTTATCTTTTTTTTGTAGCTGAATAATACTCCATTATATGAATACACATTTCTCAGCTATTGTTATTTCAAAATGTGTTGTTATTATAATGAATTGTTATGTTCTTATCTGGACTCACATTTTTTATGTGTCTTCTAAATATTACCCTTTCTGGTCCTCTGAAAACATCACTTCATCATTTTCCTCTATCTGTTCTATTCTTTCTACCTTTAGTTATTAGATAATTCATGCCAGTGTATGAATATGATGTTACTTGTTCCAACTAAACAAAAAAAAAAAAAAAAACACTCAAATAATCCATGTAATATGCTAGCTATTGCTCAAACTCATTTTCCTGCTCCTTTCTGAATCCACTCTCAAGAGTGTTATATCTTCACCCCTTAATCCATCTCTTCTAAACAATGGCATGTTTGGAGCCCAGACCCTAGTTCACCTTTGTATTCTATCTACAGTCTCTAAGCAGATGATTTTGTTAGCCATTTAACTTTAATTACAATATGAATGCTCAGAAATTGGGACTTGATTTCTGTGCTCCAATTGTTTTCCAGAACTGCCTGTCAGTCTCTATGTCTCTATACACACCTATGCATTATTACACACACACACACACACACACATGCGCGCACACACACACACACACAAAGTATATTTCCATATTCATAGATGCTAGAAAACTACAGCTAACATGTCCCAACATGGGTTCCCTTCTTGGTTTACTCCTGATCCCCAAAGCCATCTGCAAGGTTTCCCGTACCTTAAGGCACATGGCTTTCTATTTGTTTAACAAAACACTTTCGAGCCACTCACTCATCCAGTGTATTCCTGGATGACTTTGAGTAATTGCGGATTCTCTTGTATTCACCTCCACTTTATATCTAAAAAGTTGAATCAGGTCAGGACGGTTGGCTAAGGTTACTGAGGAAATCTGCAGCTGCTGCAACCAATCACATCTTTAACATCTAGAATAACTTCCAGTGAACATCCTGATGGATTCCTATATCATAAATTGAATCCATGTCACTTCCTTGCTTGAGACTCATAATTCTGCTCACGTTTGTTTAGAATGAAAGGAGAGATTCCTATTTACCTAGAATAAAACAGTAAAATCATTTTCATACAAGATCTCTTTTCATGACTTTCTTTTATCACCTTCTTTGATATTTTGGCTCATTGTATCTTAGTGAGTTCTTCCTTCATTTACCTGTTTGAAATTAGAGACTTCTCTCCACTTAAATGTCATATGACCAGGAGAGGTACAGACTTCTCTGCCCTCTTCTCTCTTTGTTTTCCCGTAAGTCTTGGTACCTCTTGGCACTTTGTGTTTTACCTATATTTATAAATATAAATTTTAGCTATATTTATTAATTCTGTGGACACAGGCAGTTCATTTTTCTGTTTGTCTGATTGCTATACAACCAGTGCCAACACATATACATGGTACATAATTATAGTGAACAAATGTTTATTCTGAAAAAGTATTATGACATTTTTTAAGAAATAAGGTTGTTGTCCCAGGCCTCATGTATAGTAAATGCCTACAGCTGAGTTACATACCCAGCCTTGAATAGACTATTTATACCATTTCCTCCTTTTCCTTAAACTAAAATTAAGTCAAAGAAAAACACTGGCAACATTGCCCTCTGATCTATTTCAATTTTAACTCTTTGCCAAATAAATTCTCTCCAAATTTGTACACATTGTTTACTTAAATCTCCAATCCATTTTAACTGTGTGGCCTATTAATCTAATGCAAAAATTCTTAAAGTCTTAAATTAAGGAAATGCTGATTATTCAAGAAAGATACTACCTTGCTCGGGAAGGAATCAAATAGTCCATGAAAGAAGACACCCAACAAGCGAGTCTCCTGCATTTTATGAGGGGCTGGAAAGCATCACATATTAGAATAATTAAGCATTTTTAATGACTTATCTTTCATAGTTTTCTACTTTCCTCCTTAGCCCCTTTCACCATACTCTGAAGCAAGGCAAAAACTGTATAACACAAAGCCATTACATATGCATATGGCTTTTGCCTCTGGGTTATTCATTTAGTAGAGGCAACATCACTCACTACACATAAGCAGCAAAATGTTTAGGGATTGTTGAAACTCGTTGTTACCCTTTGTATGCACATGAGTGAAGACACTGTCATTCCCAGGACACCTGGGAGGCTCTGTGTATGCAAAGTTTCAGAAATCAGTTACTATTGATATGAACATAAACTATTTAGTTCTCTGGAAACAAGCGCTGGTAGTAGGAAATGAGCTGCAAACGTGGGTGACACAAGTGAGGTGCTGTACCAGACAGGAGAAAAAATGTGAAGGAAAACGTGATTCTGAAGAGAACAACCCTTGAAATCGCATTTCATTTTTCAAGATGTCTTTTGATCTTATATTTTCACATTTCAATTATTCTTTGGATTTTAAAAGTGTATAAACAATGACATAATTAGGTTTTTAATTAAAAATATAAGCAATACAATTCAAACTAACTCAAAGTGATAATTAGAATTCAGTTTTGGAAAAGAAGTATTGAGAAAAAGATAAAAAAAAATGAGACTTTTTTGGTCAATTGATGCAAAAACTAGGAAATGCTTAAATGGTTTATAACCAAGTGTGTTTATATATATATCAGACATAGTAATCTCTCTCTCTCTCTCTCTGTCTCTCTCTCTCTCTCTCTCTCTCTGTCTCTTGCTTTCTGTCTCTGTCATCCTCTCTTTCTCTTTGTCACTCTCATCTGAGAGAATCTACCAAAAATGCATACATCTGGAACAGAAGAGCATGTGTAATTATTTTAATGATAATTACTGAGATACTGAAAGATTAATACACACAAGCCTTGGCCTGTACAATCACAAGGTGCTCATAGGGCTGATCATTACCTGGCAGACATTTATTGGTGTGGTGAACTGCTGAAGTGAGTATATATGTTCTGGCATTTTTTTCTTATAACATAATACTGCTGACTCTTTGATGCTCTTGGTTCATTATTACATCCCAAAAGGCGATGTACTAAATGCATTGTCTACTTTTCCTTCCTTCCAAGCCCATTAGAGAACATATTTGTCAGATGTGTTTCACACAGTTGAATTATGTAAATAGTTCTAGCACTATAATTTGGTTAGTAGTGATATATGTTGCTTCCAACCCTGTTACTAAAGTCTTTGCAATATTTTCTGTGCTGCTTCTTTGCCCATGGGCTCACCAATTGCAAAAGATAGAGCTCAAAAGTAAATAATAACAGAAAAGACGGAAGAGCAAAGACTCCTGAAATCATTTTTCAGAGGGGATCTTTCCAGGAATGTCAACCTCAGCAATATCAAATTAGATCGTGCGGGTCATGGAAACTTGAATATGTGTATGTACCCAGGCCATCTTCCATGGGGTCATTACATGCAATGCACCTACAATGAATGTGCACAGACTTTCCTGTTATTCAAACAATACAGAATACACGCTATTTACATTTTACTTATGGTTATTTATTTTATTTTTTATTTTTATACATTTTTAGGGAAGGATCTACAGGACGTTCAGAGTCACACTACTAGATAAGACTTGTAGTGATCTGCCTGTTTACAGCTTCGCAAGAGCTTGGATTACAGGGGCATGCCATCTCAATGCTCCCCAGGGGTGGGGCTGGCATGGCAGGCCCAGGAATTGGATCCTTAGATTCTGCCCTTGCTTGCAGGCATTTTAATCTGCTGAGCTAAAGTTGGGACACAGTTCAGTGTCATAAGTGCCTGCCTGGCAAGCACAGAGTGCTGAGTCCTATGCCCGGTACTGTAAAAGAAAAGAAAACCCTATAAGTATTTTGTGTTCAGAGCGATAGCTCAGTAGAATAAGTGCTTTCCTGGCAAGTGCAAGGTCCTGAGTTCAATCCCCCATACTGCAAAAAAAAAAAAAAAAAAAAAAAAAGATAAATTATCTGCTGAGCTATTTGGCTTGCCCTACTTGTGGTTATTAGTCATTCAGAGATGATTTAATGTACAAAGATGATTGTGTCGTAGTTATGTGCAATACCATGTCATTGTGTAAAGCAGACTTGAATATCCATGGATTCTAATGTCCCGAGCAGTGATTGAACCAAACCCACATGGATACAGAGGTCAATATACAAATGTCAGAAATCTCTCCTTTTTTTTTCTTTTTTCCTGTCATTTTCTTTTTTAAAAATTTTATTAATTTTAATGAGAAATAAATATCAATGACACTGTTTCAAAACAGAATAGTAGGACAGTGAAATAATTAATCCACTGCATACTGTTGTCTTCGTAGTAGTTATTACACAATACAAGATGCAGACATGACCTCTTGTCTAAACAATACTAGGGTAAATCATTCTTCTCATTGAACTAAGAGAAGGTAGCTGTATATTTATCCTATTCTGTACATACTTTTTTTCACTACAAAATGGTCTTTCATTTATATCCCCCTTTTTTTGCTTTGTTTTGTCAGAGATGGGTGTTCCATTGCTTTTAGAGAAGCAACATTTACAGAAGTCTTCAAAGGACCTTTTCATACTTGATGCCAGTTCAAGTACTGTAGGTACTTGAATTCAGCAAAATATCCCAATATAATCTGATTGTCCATAATAGTTGTGGGTTACCAGCAGAACTGGCAATTGTCAGAAGTTGTGGACTTCAACCTTTTACAGCTCAGCATATTAATATGGCTTCATTTTTTATATCTTGTGGTTATACTTTTCTGCTTGATGGTTAAGAGAAAATTAAAGCAAGATCTATATAGCTAAAAAGGTAACTTTTGTATCTGATGAGGTCAGTCAAATTTCAGGATTTACCATCAAACCATGTAGTGTAGCTTGTAGATCTTTTGTCAGTGTCAGCCATCTGGATGAGTCACAGCCATTGCTTGACCAATTTACTCTCTGTGAAAATCTGAGAAATTTTTTCTTTCTAGGTGACTTTCCTTAGGCAACTATACATCATCGATCATTTTCCTCTGTGGCTCCATAATATCCTTGAACAAAACATTTGGGACACCAGCGAGTTACAGAATGTCACAGCACAGGTTCTCTTATGCATGAGTCCTCACTGATCTTGAAGGATCACAGTCAAAATATTGACTATCCTTGTAGCCTTTCTTTTTCTCTAACTTTTGATCTGCAACTTTAGTTGTTAACCACCCCGAAGAGAAACTTAATGATATGATTTCCCTATAAGAGAGACCGCTGAACTTAACATAACTATCTGTCTGAGTACCAAGTGCCTTAGACATAACATAGAACTGGTATCTGGTGTTTTTCCAACAACCATAGATATTCTAAACTTTAAGCTCTATAGAATGTGGAAAAATATAGTTACACATTTTCACACAGAAATTTAGAAATCAAACCATGTGTAACATTGTAACAAGACAGTCCTATGATTTTTTCTTATCTCTTGTTTTATTACCTTTTTTTTTCTTACAAGCATTTTCTTTACAGAGAGTATAGTAATAATTGATATCATGTTAGAAGCAGTACACATTTAGAATCCCCTTTCTTGCTGTTTTGCTTTCTGCATTTTCACTTTCCCAAGGTCTTTTGAAATAGAAAATGGAAGGGAGGTGGGGTGGTGCAAAGCTGATATTCTAGCACTCTTGGAATCTGCAACAGGATTGCAAGTTCAACCAGCCTGCAGATGCTGTCTCAAAATGACTTGTAAAAGGATTTTAAAAGAAGTGGGGAGGTAGCTCAGTGCAAAGGTTCTAAGTCTGATCTTTACAACCTCAAAATACACAAACAAATCAATAATATAAAAAAAGTTCCAAAGATAATAATTGGTGATGTTAAGGAGCACACCATCCTGACAAATGCAATAAGATCTTGGCTGGCCCACTCTGTCCCCTCCGGCGAGTCTTCTTTGTCTAGCACTTCCACACTGCATCTGCTACACTGCAGCTTGGAACTTAGTAACCGTCTTCATTTCTCCCTATAGATTGTCATGATATTGCAGAGCTTGCACTCAAATAAACCCTTGTTATTTAGCCAAGTTCCTCCAAATCGCATTAGTATGTAGCTGGCAACTTGGATATGCTGAAAAGCAGCTATGAAATATTTCCTTTGAGCCAAAGAGCAGGTAAAATTAGATGCTGCATCGGAGAGGGACTGCAAGAGGGAGAAGTAATAGAAGACAAAGGGAATACTAACATAATTTTTATAATAGTTTGTCATTCTAGTTATTCTATTAATTTTTTTAAATTTCTGCTAATATGTCACTGTGTTTGAAGTACACTCTGAATTTTACCAAAAATAAGTACAGAAATGTATAATGGATACAGGACTTGATACTGTCCTTGATTTCAAGTATCCACTGAGTGCTTGTGTTGTACAAGTGTGCACATCTTATATAATGTATAACATATAACATGTAATGTGTACTCTGTACTACATCATACAAATTCTGTGCATGGAGCTATGCATGACATGTGTATGCATATACAGCGTATCACTCCCATACATATCTGTACATCATTGTTTATGGCAAATCACTGAAATTTCTGCCTGGCAATATTTCTAGAATCAGTATGGAAATCACTTTCTGACAATAGTGAGAATACTGACATCAGAGTCCAGAGAAGAACAGAAAATGACCACAATGTTCCTGGCAGTAATGTGGGAAACAAATTATGAGAACATCTATGAGTTAACCGTATGAAAATCGCTGAATCTGCATAGTGTATGCTAACTATTACATACACTATAAATGGTAAATTAATAAATGTAGAACTTTATCAAAGAACATAATAGGCCTTCATAGTACTTAATAGCTGCTTTTTGGCATATCCAAGTTTAAATACAGACATGAGTGATGTTAAACGTTTTCACTTGTAAAATTGGAGAAACCAGTATCTTTTTGGCCCTAGATATTGAAAATACAACTTCACTAGCTTTATGACCACAAGTGAGTCATGTCAGCTGAACCAAATGTTGAATGGACTCAGGGAAAAATATCAGCTTCAGGGAGGGACCTTCCCATGCATCATCCCAGAGAGCTGCTATTAACTTCAAAGGCAGGGAATGAAAGTCAAAAGAAAAAGGCTCAGCATTTAGCATCTTGGAAGATCTAAAAAGAACTTTGGGTGTGGTAAGCAGAATGAGGCAGAACCAAAAGCAAACAGACCAGAAGCCAAATTTGAGTGAGTCACAGTTGTAAGAAATGGGTGCGCAGGATAATAAAGCCTGTAAATTTTCCAGTTGAAAAATGCCTCCAGGGCCAGCCAAATAGCTCAGTGGATTACAGCACCTGCAAGCAAGCTCAGGGGTAAGTGGTTTGATCCCCAGGCCTGCCTTGCCAGCCACGAAACCCGGGGATGCCCTAAAATAACAATTGAGACTGGGCTTGATGACGTGCACCTGTAATCTCAGCTCTTAGGAGGCAGAAATAAGCTTCTCTTCTGGAGGGTTAACAACCTAAGTTTGCAGATCAAAAATTAGAGAAAAAGGAGCTCTGCAAGTACAGCCAACATTTTGGCCCTAGCCTTCCAAGGTCAGTGAGGACTCAGGACATAGGAGAACCTGTGCTGTAACATTATGGAACTCAGTTGAGCCCCAAATTTTCTGATCAAGGAGTTATGGAGCCACAGAAGAATGTGATCAATGATGCAGAGTGTGCCTAAGGAGAGTCACATGGAGAGAAAACAATCTCTCAGGCTTTCACAGAAAGTAAATTGGACAAGCAATGGCTGTGACTCATCCACATGACTGACACTGACAAAAAAATCTACAAAGTGTGGTACAATTTCAGGATAAATCTTGAGGGGTCTTGACTGACATTCTCAACTACAAAAGTTATGTTTCTTATTATATAGGTTTTGCTTTATCTTGGTCTTAACCATCCAGCAGAAAAGTATAAAAATGAGGTATAAAAAGTAAAGCCATATTAATAGGCTGAGCTGTAAAAGGCTCATGTCAACAAGTTCTGACATTGCCAGTCCTCTGGACAACCCACTACTATTATGACTACTGGACTATATTGGAATATTTTGTTGAATTCCCACACCTACAATATTTAAATCACAATAGAATATTCTTCTCTGACAAAACTAAAGAAAGGGGGATACAAATGAAGGACCATTTCATATCTGTATATTCAAAATAGTTAGGATAAATATACAGTTACATTCCCTTAATTCAATGAATAAAAAGATTTGCCCTAATAATGTTTATAGACAGGATATCATGTCTGCATCTTATACAATGAATAACCAATCAGACAACAATATGCAATGTATTTATCATTGAAACTGTCCTACTAATTGGTTTTGAAATATCTCATTACTATTTCTTTCTCAATAAAATTATTTTAAAAAATCAGGCGAATCACTGAGTCTGATCTAGTAGTGAGACACTGCACACCCTGTAGACCCTTCCCTAAAATACAGAAAGAAAGAGAGAGAGAGAGAGAGAGAGAGAGAGAGAGAGAGAGAGAGAAGGAAGGAAGGAAGGAAGGAAGGAAGGAAGGAAGGAAGGAAAAGCACCTCCAGTAGACAGCTTTCAATAAGTAGTGGCAGGCTTTGGGGATTCTATGTCCCTCAAGTGAAAGTCCCACCCACCCTCCTATGCACATGCACACACACACACACACACACACACACACACACACGTACACATGCACATGTACACCTGCATACACGAAGTGACCAAAACAATGGATGAGCAGAAATGGACAGAAAGCCACTCAGAACAGCTCACTGAAGCTTACTTTCCACATATCTGGCTCAGGATGCCAGGCCTTCTTGATTGATTCCCAGTCATGTTTCAGAAGCATTAGGAACCAAACGCCAAATTTTATTTTGAAAGATCTCTACATTTTATTTTGATAGTCCACACTCCACTACTGGGACTTGTTTCTAAGTCAGTGTATAACTAGGAAGAATATGTTCAGATAGTTTATGTCTCAAGGTTTTAGATTTCTTGATAAAGAACTAAATATGGATTTAACATAGAAGGCATTACAAAATCCCAGAATTTTTACCTTTTCATTGGATGTGGCATATACTTGGGACTTTGGCTGCCTTCTTCAGAAAGATTATGAGTACATTCAATGTATGGGAAAATAAATTATATGACTCATGATAAAAGAGAGAACTGGAAGAAAACAGTACATGTTGGTATGAGGTACTTAATGCATCACCAAGGGTAAGTGTAACATACACGTGGCACGCATTTGTCCTGTCTACTTATTCCACACCTCGTCTCTCTCTCCTCCTCCTCATATCTGCTGCCCTACATTTATTCAAGGAAAGATAAAGCTTTATTATTAAAAGAGGAAGTTAAATAGGCCTGATCCTGTAATCACCCTCTCCTAGATCCCTTCACACTTCAAGGCAAGATTGGAGATGCAGCAGGCTGGGGCACTCTAGTTCATAGTTTTGAGAGAACTTACCAGGAGAAATGCCTCACTTTCAGCACAACTTCAACCACTGGTGCTTGAAACAAATAAAAGTGTCAAGCTGTACTATTGGATAGCAGTTTCCTAAAGCAGCCATTTCTTTATGACAGACAGATAGATAGATACATGGATAGATACATGGACAAACAGAAAGACAGACACAATAATCTCTCATCATTTTACTCTCAGTCTTCTTACTCCCAGCAATCTGCTCTGATGAAAAGGCTCAGTCCCAGGATCAGCGGGCCCTGCTTCTGCACCAGGTAGGCATCTACACTATTTCTCCTCTTTCTTTGCCAAGAAATCCAGGCTCTTAGGTCCTGCATCTTAAAAGTATTCTTATTTTCACATCTGAGACTTTTAAAATCTGCTTCTAGGCCTTTAATTCCTGACACTGAACTGATGTAACTTTTTCTGTTTTGTTTCTGGGTTACTTTTCTAACTATCTAGACTGCACTCTGTAAAAGATCTGGTCCCAAACCTCCTCCGGGTACCCCAAAATTCAGACTTGCTTAATATATTTCACTTGGCCCCATCCCATCTATGCCCATTCTCAGCTCTTGGATCATTTTCTGACAATTTTTAAATAAGTCATTACCTCCTCACTCCCCTCACTTTAACAAAATTTTCCCCTCCATCTGTTGAGCACTAAGATTGTTAGCCAAAAATATTGTCAATTTCAGGTAATTCTACCCTTAAACTTACTTTGTACTATATTACTTTCTCTTTCAGTGCTCAGCAAAAGGTAGCTCTAGCTCAGTGCTAAATTCCATCTCTCCCAAATCTCTTCATTTTTCTACTTTGGGTTTTCTTCTCACTGATACATATCCATCCAGTTTCCTTTTGGTAATATCCAGTGCCACCTCTAGCTCACTACCACAAAGCTCATGATAGCATTATCGCTGTGGGGTCAGGTGACAAGTACAGACGTTGTAGTGAACTATTCCCGGAGCACTATTTTTAAATTGGTGAAAATTCATGCCCAGAGTATGATTTTTTCTTTGGAAAGTAAAGTAAAAATAACAGAGAGGTTGGCAGCTCCCTCAGGCTACATGCTTCAGAACTTGGGCAGCATTGAATGTCATTTAGTGTGATTCAATAACATGAATTCTCCACAAGTCAGAAACCTATAACGTTTTGACAAATTTTCTACCTTGATTTGCTATCATTTTATATCATATGATATGTAATAATGATACATATGATTATACATATATAACATAAAAATATATTATATATATATATATCAACCCCAATGCCCTATTTTATCTATCTATCATCTATCTATCTATCTATCTATCTATCTATCTATCTATCTATCTATCTATCAACTGTCTCACTACTATATATATATCATGCACATGGCTGGCAGAAGCTGGATTTGAAGACAGTGATGTAGAAGGGTATTAAGCAGTTAGAAAACCACAAAGCTCTATATGTTTCTAACTTCAGTTTAGCAATATACTTCTTGATTAGATGACACTGTCTTATGTATCAAAAAGTTATCACTATTGGAATTTAACTGAAAACAAACACATTACAAAACCCTTAAATTTATAAAATATATAATAAAGATAAACTAAGGGAAAACACTTGACAGAATATTTTAAAAAAGAAGATAAATTAAAAAGAATGGTGTGCCTATTATCTTCAACCAGTGAAAGTATGAGAAATTTTACTTTCCTATTTTTCAAATGCTACATTAAAGTAGTTTACAAAGGAGTGTATTCGAACACAGTCCCCAAATATCAACTCAGACTTTAATGTAAATGACACAATAGCCTGGTAATTATTAAAAGAAAATTATATGATACTGGTTTTGTAAAAGTCAGTTAGTATAGGAAAAACTTGTTTCAAAATTATGAGAAATAAAAGATGCAGACAGAATGATGAAAGAAGAAAGTGAACAGGCAAGGATCACCAGTGTAGCAACTAGAAAAGAAATGTTAATATGTAATCAGACATAAAGAATGATCTTGGAGAACCAATGTTACTGCTGAATTGATGCACACTGGTTATGAAAATGAAAATAAATTTCAGTTGTTGGCACATTGATTTTCTATTTATTCTTTTCTCTAAGAGTTTTTTCACACAATGTGTGTCTAATAAAATTGTCTAAGAGATTCGTTTAAACTCATGGAATAACAAGCACACAGCTTAGACGAAAGTAAACTACAGGTTATGAAATATAAGCTAAAAGAATTCTAGACTGACTTTTAGGGTATTCTTAGGTGTTCAGATAAATTACTGTACTGCATTCTAAAATACTGGGAAAAAAAGAGAACACATTCAGTTTTTTCTCAAAAAGTTAGGCTAGGCTACACTGAATTTGAAAGTAAATTGGACAAAAGATCGTCTTGTCTTATAATACGTTTCAATGTGGAAGTGGAAGAGCACTTTCATACGTAATGGGCCTCACACAGACAGCGTGCTGGAGTTATTGCTGGCTCCTCTTTAAGCCTGAAAGTATATAAAGTATATTTGCAATTCATATTTTCAATATTCAAACATTCAAAAATAAAATTGCGTTCCTTTCTCTGCTATTAATATTCATTTAGCTCTTGAACCTCAATTTCTCCCCACAGTCAAATATATTTAAATTTATTTATTAAAAATACCTTGGCTAATTCAAGTTAACACAGTCTCTTTGGGACAACAGTTTTAGGGCCCCCTTTCCCCTTGCCTCCTGAAAGCTTCCCACGCTCCTTCCGTTGATGGACCTGTGTTGAGTGGAAGCTTATTTATAGGTAAGGCCATGTTTCACATGCTTGCAATTGTGGACTTTATGGTCAGTTTTGTCTAGATTTCCACTTCAACCCCTGTTATGCAACTGCTTATTCCCTCTCCCATAAAAGACAAATCAAAGCACTTGTGCCTGGGAAATGGGACATTTCTACTCCATCTCTTTGATAAAGCAATTACTCCAACATACATCAATGAAACAAGTGCTTTGATGTTCCTTAATTCCAAATAATGTCTGGCTCTAGCAGGACTACATTCCAGCTGAACGATGTATCCTTTATGCTAACACAATGACGGACCCACACACACTTAGTGTTCAGCTCTCTGCATAATTCTCTGTACTCTCCTCTGGGCCTGCAGGACTCCTGAAGAGGACAGAGCTCAGCCCATCCTGGAATAGAGACTGGGGTGCAGTGTCAGATGCCCTCAAGCCCTCCTAAGCCAACACATCAGCTCAGTTCTGGACATAGGAACTTAATGAAGATTCAGAACGAGTGTGCACTCTGTCAGAGACTCATGCAAAGCTGAGCCTACTCTTATTTACCCTAAACCCTAAATGTATTCAGGAACCCTACTCTAACAAGTTAAGGACAAAATGGTACTTTTTCCTCCTTATATAGTCTGTATCCATCCAACTACTCGTTGAAATATGCGTCCTTTTGCTTCTAAAAGTAGGAAAATTAACCCCAATGCCCTATTTTATCTATCTATCTATCTATCTATCTATCTATCTATCTATCTATCTATCTATCTATCTATATCTATCATCTGTCTATCTATCTATCTATCTATCTCTATCTATTTATTTATATTTTAGGGAAGGGTTTACAGGGTGTTCGAGGTCTCACTAGAACAGACTCAAAATGATCCATCTGTTTACAGCCTCCCAAAGGCTAGGATTATAGATGTGTATCACCACTCCCAGTCTCAATTGCCCTCTCAGCATGCCCTGGGGGTGGGGCCAGCACGACAGGCCTGGGGATCAAACCTCTGACCCTTGCTCCTGCTTGCAGGTGCTTTAATCTGCTGAACTATTTGGCCAGCCCAGCAATGTCTTATTTTGTACTCTGTCAGAGACTCACGCAAAGTTCTCTGATAGCAATTAACCTCATGGCCCAGAATCCAGATTTGTCCCATAAACTGCCTGGCTCCCAACCAAATCAAGCCCTTTTTAATATTCATGACTAATTTTTATTTTTCTCCAGTACCTACTTACTGCAAATCAAAAATTCTTTCCTTTCAGACTGTAGCATGTGATGTGAAACAAAAAGTCATCCAATGGAGCAAATAATTTTGCTTTAGGATGAAGAAGTAGTATGAGTTCCTGTGATTGAACAGACTGGAAATATTGGGCTACACAAGAATTGTATACCTATTTGAATAAAAATTTCTTCCATTCACAAGTATATTGACTATTTAAAATAAGTAGAAGCAAACAAAAAGGTGACCCCTCCAGTGGGAGCTTTAAATATACCATGAGATAAGAATTTATTGTGCATGCTATTATTTTCAAACTTTTTTGTGCACAGCACCCTCAGTCTACACAAAAGATTGAAACTCCCAAAGACTACACAGACAGCAATAAAAATAGAATTTACAATATCAGAGAGAACCCTTTCTTTTTCTCTAGCTATATACACTCAATATTTCTTTTTAAAAAATAAAAGAAAAAAATCCCTGCCAACACTTCTGTGCTTGCTGTGGGTTGGATCTTGAATGTCTCCTCCTCCTTCCCCCATGGGCAAAATGGTCAAGCTCTGGAGCTGCATTATTGAGAGGAAGAGAGATCTTTAGAATGGGTACCTTAGTGAGGGACCTCCAGGCCCCCTGGGGATTGTGCCCACAGAGAGGATCCTGGAACTTTGACTCTTTTGTTTTTGCTTCCTACCCTGAAACTGAGCAAGTTTAATCTGCTACATTCTCTCCCCATTCCACACTGCCTGACCACAGGTCCAAATGTGGACAACCAATCATGAGTGGGTAACATCAGAAATCTTTTCTGTTCATGACTTATCCCATGTGGTTTCTTATGGCAACAGAACACTAGCACACACTTCTGGAAGAAGCCTAGGTGTAGGATGTCTTAGACTCCACAATGGTCAGGTAGCTCTGTTAATGAGAATCCATCCATACAGGGCTGTACTTATTGAAAGTTGAAGTCTGTGCTTCATAATATATGTTTGTATAGTCACTTCATGAAAAAATAGTGAATCAAGACCTTGCTGTTATTTATATTGCCATCAGGTAGGCCATGGTACAGAAAGGCTCTGATCAGCCCTCTAGAATTCATTTTCACAAGAGACTACAGAGGAACTTAGACATTAAGAAGGAATAAAGATAGCAGAATATTTAAAGACAGGCCTAAATATAAATTAATATTGATTTGTAATACAAAGTTGATCTAATATATTAATATTAAAATGTATATAGAATTCAGATACATAGCTAAAAGAACATTTTGTAAAAATATAGACTATTTTTTAAAAAATGATTGATTATAATAAGAGACACTCTGCCATTAATCTCCCTCAACACAACCCCTTTGAACACACTTACCCAAACATTACTACCACTGTTTGAAGCAGTTCTGGGTGTCCTCCTTTGCAGTGTCAGTATCAGTAGCTGTGCAGTTTTGGCTGCCTCGATGCTCCCAGTCGACGAAAAGCATTAACATTTCATGGTCATCTGACTTCAAAGAAGAGCCAGAAGTTTCAAGATGCCAGGCCAGGGGAACAAGGTAGGTGAGGTCACACCAAACATTACTGCTTTACAATCTTACCTTCTGTTGGCACTTGGCAGCAGCATGATGATAAACTAACCAGAGGACAAAAAGAAAAACAAGGAAACAAAATTGGGGCCAAAAAAGAACAGAGATAAAATTGGTGATTTCAACTCAACCATATACGAGTCTATAAGTGTGCATAGCTTAATTATTTCAGCTAATTGCAAACACTGACAATGAAGATTAAAAACAAATAATTACACAATTTTAATAAGTCATAGCTAAAACATAAACATTTTAAAAATGGGCCAAAGGTTTAAAACAAAAGGAAAAAGATAATGACAATACATGAAAATATTAAACATAGAGCAATTCTATAGCTCTATTAATGTCAGAGAAAGATGGGTAGCATTAAATATACTTCATAGCAAATACAAGATAGATTGACCAAGAAATGAAAATTTACATAATTGGAAAGAGAAATAAAAGCATCAATATCACTAAGAAGACTTTTGTGATATTTATGTTTACAACTCATGAGAAGGTTAAAAGATACACCAATAAAGCTATAGTTAATTTGAGCATGACAATTCTTCATTTTTTTCTAAAGAAACTACATGAAATACTACATTGAATAAATAACTGAAAATATAGTTTGTGAGTTTACAGAAATTATTTGCCAAAAGTTAAACATATTTGGCCATAGAAAGCATTCAATGCAATTTTGGCATAATCACTGTACATACTATGAAATAAGTTTGAATTTTTAAACATATATTGCTTAACTATTATGAAGTTTAGCTATAAGCCACACTTAAAAGCAAAACAAAATGTCTCTAAATAGTTCTTTTAGTTCTTACTGGATCTTTGTATCAACTTACATTTAAACATTTTAATTTTAGAAAAGAGATCAGATTTACAGAATTTTCCTGTAGATAGTACTAGAATTTCCATAGCCACAAACCTAGTTTCCATTATTAACATTTTATGGATTATGGTATCCCTGTTACAATTAATGAACCAATTCACTATATAATTCAAGCCAAAATTCGTACTTCATTCAGATGTTCTTAGTTCATCTGTATTGTCCCTCTATGCTTCAGGCCTATATTCATGTTATCA
Organism: Ctenomys sociabilis; assembly: GCA_004027165.1. Taxonomy (NCBI): domain Eukaryota; kingdom Metazoa; phylum Chordata; class Mammalia; order Rodentia; family Ctenomyidae; genus Ctenomys; species Ctenomys sociabilis. The sequence continues at coordinate 54,291 of PVKA01000915.1, forward strand.
TTTTATATTTGGTCTTTATGTCTCTCTAAACTGATCTGGAGGGAACGTTCTCTCAAACTTCCTATCTTTGGATAACCTTGACAGCTTGAGGGTTATGTGTCAAGAAGTGTGTAGAACATCTCCCTGATGGCATGTGTCAGGTGTGTTTCTTATGATTACACATCTGGAGTAGGAAGAAAGGGGAAATGAATCAGCCTTAGGATCACCTGCCAAGGGCATGTACCACCGATAGCATTGATAGCATCGGGAGCTGTGATCCCTACCCCCAGTAACGCTGCTCAGGCTTCTACGCTTGACGTTATTCACCCCCACCATCCTGTACTCTGCTACTTGAGGAGGAAAGTTGCTCTGTACCCTCCACTATTAAGAAATTAGAAGGCTTTCTTCTGCTCATCCTTGTTACAGGTAAAGCAGGTACAAAAATGTGTAATTCTTTTCAATGGAAGATTTGTGTCTTCTCTCCCACTTATTAACATAGTGATTCATGTGTTTATATTAGTAAAGCCTCATAAATATTCTTTTTATTCTTTGAAAGACAATCTAACTCTTTATCGTTGTGATTATTATTATTACTCAATTTGTTCCATATTTGTTCATTGGCAGCTATTTCACTTGGCTCCTATATCCCACTGCTATTGTTAGTTTATTATATTTGGTTGTTTTTTTATTATATATATTTTTTATTTTTATTTTATTGAAGTACAAATATCAATGAGACAGTTTTAAGAACCTTGACAAGAAGGATTTGATAAATTAATACATTGCAAACTGTTTTCATAATGTTTTGTTATCATAGAAGGTACATACATGATATTATACATACAGACATTATTATAGCATATGTCTCTTAACAGTAAATTAAGAGAGTATAGCTGTTTATGTATCTTATTTTTTATACTTGAATTACATCAAAGATTCAATAATTAATACTTTCCACTTTGTTTTTTTCCTACTGGTTGTCTGTAGAACTAGATGCCAAAACAATATCCTGTCCAACCACCATTGGTGCAAATCTTGCCTCTCATAGAATTATGCAGAAGCACTGCATTATCTATCCCAACTGCACTGTCCATACACACACACATCATGATTCTTCCTTTCTATACCCCTTCCTTTGTCTAGATCTGTCAAAGACGGGCACTCCATTGTCATTCAACTAACTTAGGTGCTTGAACTCGACAACACAGTCCTACACAGTCCAGCATTCCACAACAATGGTGAGTTATCCGAAGAAGTTGTCGACCATAGCCATTTACAGCTCAATTTAATATTATGGCCCCATGATGTATACATCATTTTTATAATTTTCTGCTGAATGGTTAAGACCTAGATAGAGCAAGACTTATATAGCAACACATGTACTTTATGTTTCTTATGAGGTCAGTGAAGTCCCCTCAGAGTTTATCTTGTAATCCTGTACCTTATTCTGTATATCTTTTGTCTGGGTCATCTATGTAGATGAGTTACGGCCAGTGCTTCACCAGTTTGCTTTCTGTGAGAGCCTGAGAAAAAGTTTTCTCTCCACGTGACTCTCCCCAGGCACACTATAGAAGTTCAATCTCATTCCTCTGTGGCTCCATACTCTCCTTGTTCAGAAAATTTGGAGTACAACTGAGTTTCATGATGTTGCAATACAGGTTCTCCTATGTCCTGAGTCTTCGCTGACCTTGAAACTCTAGGGCCAAAATGATGGCTGGTCTTGTCGCTCTTCTATTTCTCCAACTTTGATCTGTGAACTTAGGTTGTTAACCATCTAGAAGAAAAGCTGATTAGTATCCTGCAGCATATGCCATTCACTTTGCCTTAACTGACTCAATTGTTTTTAGTTGTGGTTGTACATTTCCATTTCTATTTCTTCTTTTCGCTTCTTATACTAGGGACACTATACAATATTTACACATGTGTGTCTGTTTTACTTCACTTATGAATAAATGTTCAAATGGCATCCGCTTCAATATAAATGCTTCAAGCTTATCATTCTGAATAGCTGAGTAATACTCCATTATATAGAAATACCACATCTTTTTCAGCCATTCCTCATGTGATGGACAGCTTGGTTGTTTCTAGGATTTTGCTATCACAAATTGTGTTGATATAAACATAGGTACACAAATATCACTATGATACAATGTTTTCAGTTCCTCTACGAAAATTCGCAGTAGGGGAATAGCCGGCTTGAATGGGATTTCTAGTCCTACTCTTTTGAGGAGTCTCCACACTGACCTCCACAATGGTTGTACCAGTCTACATTCCCACCAGCAGTGGAGAAGTGTTCCCTTTTCCCCACAACCTCTCCAACATTTGCTGTTGGTTGATTTCCTTATGATAGCCATTCTTTCTGGAGTGAGATGGTATCTCAGTGTTGTTTTTATCTGCATTTCATGGATGACTAGGGATGTGGAACATTTTTTCATATATTTATTCGCTTCTTTAATTTCGTCCTCTGAGAAGTATGTATTCATCTCAGATGCTCCTTTCTGAATTAGATCTTTAAATCTGAGGGCCCTGTTATTTCATAATTCTTTATATATTCTAGACAGCAGACCTTTGTCTGATTGCTTATTACTTCAGATTTTTTCAAAATTTCTCTGTTGTCTTTTCACTCTGTTGACAATTTCTTTTCACATGCAGAAGCTCCTCAAGAAGAGTTGATCCCAGTTACTGATCTTTTCAAGTGTTTCCCGTGTGAATATATGTCTGTTCATGAACTTTTTACCTACCCCTATGTCTTTTTAAGAGTTCCTCCTACTTTCTCTTCCAGGGGATTGAGTGTTTCTGTTTTAATGTTTAGATCTTTAATCCATTTTGACTTTAGCTGAGTGCATGGTGATAGAGCTGGGTCAAGTATTAGTTTTTGGCATGTAGAAAGCCATGTTTTCCAGCACCATTTGTTAAAGAGGCTATCTTTCTTCCAGTAAGCTTGTTTGGCCACTTTGTGGAAGATCAGATGGCTGAGGGTGTTCGTAGATGCCTCTGCATCTTATATGCTAATTCACTGATCCTCAGATCTATTTTGTTGCCAATACCATGTTGATTTTTATCACAGTGGCTTTGTGGTATAATTTCAAGTCAGGGATTGTGATACCTCCTGCCTTGTCTTTATTGGCCAGGATTGCCTTTACTATTTTAGGTCTTTTCTGGTTTCAAATAAATTTTAGGAACCATTCCTCTAGGTCTGGGAAGTACGTTGGTGGAAGTTTGATAGGGATTGAATTAAATCTGTACAGCAATTTTGGGAGTATGGCCATCTTCACGATGTTGGTTCTTCCTATCCACGAGCATGGAATATCTTTTCATTTTCTGAAATCGTCTATAATCTCTTTTCTTAGGGTGTTGTAATTTTCCATGAAAAGATCTTTGACTTCCTTGGTTAAGTGAATCCCAAGGCATTTGATTTTCCACAGTGCTATTGTTAAAAGTATTGTTTCTATTGTTTCCTTTTCAGTGTGCTTGTTATCTGTGTAGAGGAATGCTATTGACTTTTGAGTATTGATTTTGTATCCTGTATGCTACTGAATTTCCCTATCATTTCTAGTAGTTTCTTGGTGGAATTTTTGGGGTCTTCCAAGTAATGTATCATGTCATCTGCAAATAGTGATAATTTAACTCTTCTTTACCTATTCTTATTCTTTATTTCTCCCTCTTTTCTAATGGCTATTCCTAATGATTCCAAGAATATATTGGAATCCTAATGATTCCAAGAATATATTGAATATCAGGTGTGATAGAGGACATGCTTGTCTTGTACCTGATTTAAGAGTAAAAGTTTTCAGTTTTTCCCCATTTATGATTATATGAGCTTTTGGGTTATCATAGATGGCTTTTATCAAGTTAAGGTAGAATCCATCTATTCCAATTTTCTGTAGGACCTTGAACATGAATGAGTGTTGGACATTGTCAAAAGCTTTCTCTGCATCAATTGAGATGATCATGTGGTTTTTAGATCTCAGTCTATTAATATAGCGTATTACATTTATAGATTTTTGAATATTGAACCATCCTTGCATTCCTGGGATGAATCCTACCTGATCATGGTGTATGATCTTCTTGATTATTTCCTGTATTCTATTTGTCAGGATTTTGTTGAGTACCTTTGCATCTATGTTCATGAGGAGATTGGCCTGTAATTCTCCTTTCTGATTGTGTCTTTCCCTGGTTTTGGAATCAGTATAATACTTGCCTCCAGAAATGATTTTGCAAAGAGTAAAATCCGAAGTAATAAGCAATCAGACAAAGGTCTGCTGTCTAGAATATATAAAGAATTATGATATAACAGGGCCCTCAGATTTAAAGATCTAATTCAGATTTAAAGATCAATTTCACTGAAGAGTTTGTGGAGTGTGGGGATTATATCTTCTATAAATTTCTTGTAGAATGCAGCTGCAAACCCATCAGGACATGGACTTTTCTTTGTCGGTAGGCTTTTTATTATGTTTCATATTTCATTGGGTGTTATTGGCTTATTGAGAGTTGTTATACCTTCTTGATTCAGTTTTGGTAATTTGTACCTTTTGAGGAATCTGTCCATTTCTTCTGTGTCTTCTATTCTGTGACTGTAAAGATTCTCAAAATAACTATTGATAATCTTCTGAATTTCCACTGGTCTGTGGTGATTACACTCTTTTCATTCCTTATTGTATGTACTTGAATTTTCTCTTGCCTCTTTTTGATGAGGTTGGCAAGAAGCTTATCTACTTTATTTAGTTTTTCAAAGAACCAACTTTTTGATTTGTGGATTCTTTGTACTGTTTTCCTCATCTCAATTTAATTAATTTCAGCTCTAATCTTTATGATTTCTTCCCATCGTTGTGCTCTGGGTTTCATTTGCTCTTCTTTTTGTAGTTGTTGCAGGTGCAACATTAGGGTGCTAATTTGTTCCCATTCTGTTTTCCTAATGTGAGAGTTCATAGCTATCACTTTCTCTCTAAGAACTGCTTTCATCTCATCCCATAAATTCCGGTAAATTGTGCTTGCATTTTTATTGAATTGTAGATATTGTTGAGTTTCTTGTTTATTTTCTTCTGCGACCCATTGATTGCAGCATAGGTTGTTGTTTAGTTTCCGTGAATTTAGCAGGTTTTTCTGGTTTCTTTTGTCATTTATTTGCAGTTTCATTGCACTGTGGTCGGATAACATGCATGGGATTATTTCTATTTTCTTGCATATACTTACGCATGACGGCTGGACTAGTATGTGGTCTATTTTCGAAAATGACCCATGTGCAGATGAAAAAAAATGTGTATTCAGCTGTGGTTGGGTGGAACACTCTGTATATGTCCACCATTTCTATTTGTTCCAAGCTCTGGTTCAGTTCTGCTACTTCCTTGCTAAGTTTTTGTCTGGTTGATCTATCTTTTTGAGATAAGAATGTGTTAAGTTCTTCTGTTAAGATTGTGTTCTTAGACATTAGGTTTTTCATGTCCATTAACATTTGTCTTACATAGTTAGGTGCTCCTGTGTTTGGTGCACAGATATTTATGAGTGTCACATCTTGCTTTTGAATATTTCCCTTGACCAATATATAGTGGCCTTCTTTGTATCATTTGATCATTCTTGGTTTGAAGTTTAGACTGTCTGAAAACAGAATTGCTACCCCTGCTTTTTTCTGTGGTGTTGTGGCTTGTAGCATTGTTTTCCATCCTTTGACTTGGAGCCTATGAATGTCCTTTTGAGTTAAGTGTGTTTCTTGTATACAGCATATTGTTGGATTTTGTTTCCTAATCCACTGTGCCAGTCTATTTCTCTTAATTGGAGAATTGCGTCCATTTACACTGATGGTTATAATTGAAATGTGCTGACTTATGTTTGTCATGATATTTACCTGGTGTTGTTTACTCCTTTGTAACCTGTGTTTAATTGACTGTTCTGTTTAGTGGGTTCCTTCTATTCTCATTCATGGAGTTCTGGTCATTTGGTCTCTCTCTAGAACATCTTTCAGCAGCCTGTGAAAGAATGGCTTTGTCATCATGAAATTCTTAAGTTGTTCTTTGTTGTGGAAGTATTTCATTTCTCCATCAAACTTGAAAGAGAGTTTTGCAGGGTATAATAGTCTGGGCTGGAATTGGTTTTTGTGTAGGACTTGAAGAACTCTGCTCCATGCTCTCCTTGCCTTCATTGTTTATGTAGAGAAGTCGGCTATAATTCTGATGGGTTTACCTTTGAATGTGATCTGCTTCTTCTCTCTAGCAGCTTTCAGTATATTATTTTTGTGTTGGATTTCTGGGATCTTGACTATTATATGTCTCAGTGTGTTTTTACTTGGGTTGAAGTTATTTGGTGTTCTGTATGCTTTGGTGACCTGAATGTTGGATTGTTTCCTCATATTTGGGGAGTTTTCTGCGATTACTTCTCCCCAAATTCTTTTTATGTCATTTGTATTGACTCCTTCATTCTCATTGGTACCAATTACTCTCACATTGTTCATCCTGGCGTCATCCTGCAGGTGATGGATTATTTTTTCCTGCATTCTCGTTGTTTTTAAGAAATCCTTTCTTATCTTTTCACTAGCCACACCGGCATCTTCAAGATCTGAAACTCTGTCTTTGCTTTCATTCAAACAGTTTTGTAGACTTGTGATTGATATTTTTAGTTCTTCTATATCTCTTTGACTCCGTTTCATGCATTGTATTTCTATTCTGTATTGCTCATTCAAGAAATCCATCATATTTCTGATCTCAATTTTTTATCCATGTCTTCTTTAGAGGTATTTATTAATTCTTTTTCTGCAGTATTTGTTCCAAGTTAGGTTTCCTCTGTATATTTCTGGTCTTGTTTCTGTATTTCAGATGCTATGACTTCAACGAATTCTTTTTTTTCAAACAATTCTTTTTTGATTTCAGAACTTATTTCTGCTTTGAGTTCCTCATGACCTTTCTGCTGTTGTGTCTTTGCTTCAGATGCTGTTAATTCATACGTTTCAGCTGGAATAGTGCTCTCTGCACTTGTTCTGGGTGAGCATTGTTTTTCCACCCAATCTTTCTGGAATTGATTCTTTATTTCAGATACTGTGTAGTAAGATATTTCTTTTTTAATTTGTGGAATTACTTCTCGTCAGATTTCCTCTATATCTTTCTGCTGTTGTACTTTTGCTGCTATATCTGTTAATTCATTCATTACAGCTGAGTTAGTGTCCTCTGCCCTTACTGGTGGACTCGAGGTCTGGGATTGTGTTTTTTCACCTGGTCTTTGTCATTTTGTATAGCACTGACCTTTGACCTTTGGTGTAGAGCTTTGGTGTAGCTATAACCTTAGCTTGTTATGAGATTTGGGTGCCAGTCTATTAAGTTTGAGATTATCCAGGTATGCCTCTCCTGGATCTAGCTGTTGTGTTCAGTTCCTTTTTGCTGCAGCTCCTGTGGTTCCCTGCTGTTGGTTCCCTGGTCAAGCAAGCACAAACCAAAGTGGGATGCAGAACAAGTAATGAAAATTCCCACTATCTTGTCTGGCTTTGGGGTGAGGATCTGGAAAATTGCTGGAATCAGCCTTCCTCTGTCAGGCAGCTTGCTCTCTCGGTGTGCGGGCCTGGGCTTTGGTGGGTCTGCTGGGCTCCCAAAAGGATAGTGGATGATGTTATTCACCGGGTAGGCTGTACTTGGTCAGCCAGCGTGTTCTGGGTCGGGGTCTACAGGCCAGTACCCGAGAAGGCTGGGAAAGGTCCCTCTGGTGCAGCTGGCCTGGAGCTCTCACTCACAGCCCAGGCTGCACCGGGTTTTGGGCCGTGGGGTGGGACCGAGGATCACTGGGAAAAGTTTCTCTGGCACGATGGGCCTGGAGCTCTCACCGGCCAAGCTGCTCTGAGTCTCAGGCCCCGGGGGGTGGGTGGGGAGGGACAGGGAATACCAGGGAAACGTCACAGCAGGCCTGGAGTTCTACACTCACTGAACTTTGATGCCTGGGGATTCGGGGAAATTCCCACTCTCTCAGCGGGCTTTAGGGCAGGGTATCTGGGGAGGTGCTGGTGAGTGGGTTCTGAGGTTTCAGTCTGGTCACTGGCTTGGAGGGCTTTGGGGTGGGGATCCAGGTAGCATGCGTGGGAAGAAGCCAAAGGCTCTCCCTCAGACTCACCACATACTCACTGATCTGGGAAGCCTGGTGAGTCATGCCAATTCCCACTCACTGGGAGAGCTTAGGGTGGGATCCTGGAGGCCGCGAGTCAGCCGCTGTCTCAGGCCAGTTTCTGGGGCTGCTTTGTTTATTTTTTAAATATGTTGTGGTTTCTGTTTCTATGAGATGCTCAAGAATCATCTTGTATATTTACATCCTAATATGAATTTTATTATATGCTGATAAAACACACTATGTCAGAAATCAGGCAAAAAAGAAGATTAATCAGACAGAAATAGCTCACAGATTTATACAAGAAAGAAGTTGCTGCATTTAGGAAAGAAGTAGGAATTTGGAAGACTCACATAAAAGTTTGCTGCTCAATAGGATTGTTTGTTTTTCAGCAATTCAGTGAATTTCATACATAGTTTTATATTTTTCTGTACCCCACATAGTATTAGAAATTCAGGTATTTCTTCATGAATAAAATCAGTATCTATATTAGTCTTATAGCAAAGAAAATATAATGAAGTCATTATGAGCACCAGTGTAGTTAAAAATCTATTACAAGATTCAATCACTATCTTAGAAAAGCAAACCAGATTAGTAAGCTTTATATTTTACAAATGAAAAGATAGGAGTGCTTGCTCTTCCCAATGTTAAAGTGATATCAAATGACAATGGAGTGTATACAGTTCACTTTGTTTTGACTTGTTTTGTGACTTAAATTTCAATCGCTCTAGAGACTATTTTATGTTGTGAAGAAAAGAATTTGTACACTGAAACTATTGAAAAGAACGTTGTTAATTTTGTTAATTTCTGCAAGTATTTGTTAATTTTGTTATTTAAATCTGATTCATTATTCATTTATTTATTTATCAGGATAATATTTCCATTGTTGAAAGTAGAGTGCTGAAGAATCTACCCTTATTATTGGTTTCTATCTCTGAAAGTACCATTCTAAAATTCAGATAGATACAAAAGAAGCCACCAAATAGAAAAAGCAGTCAGGAAAAAAAGAATAAATTCAGAGGCATCAAAATAGATAACTCCAATCAGATTACAGAAATACAATAATTCAAACAGTTTGATATTGACATGAAAACACACACTACATTGACATAACAGAATAGGGACCCCAGACATAAACTGACAAGTCTGTATTCAGCATTTTGTAGAACAGAGTGTTCAAGCCCCAGGTTAGAGCACATCCAAGAAACAAGGGTAACAATCTGGGTATTCATATATAATCAATTGAAACTTGACCCTCACTTGTCAGCTTGTGTGATGATCAACTAAGATTGAATAAAATACCTTAATGTAAGGTCTAAAACTGTGAAACTGCTAATGAAAACAAATGGGAGTGTGTTCAAGCTATGAGTAAGGGCATTGCATTTTGAGGAGAATAAGAAGTATCACTTGGAAAAGCCAGTGAAATAGAAATAAAAATAGCCTAATGGGAGACTACACACTCTGCACAATAAAAAAATCAACAGAGCGTAGAGTCAATTTACAGGATAGAAGAAAATATTTGCCAAGCATTTCCTACTAACAACGGATGAGTATTCTGATACATGAGGAACTCATAAAGCAAGACCATTTAATTAAAAATTGGCAAATTTTGTCAATACTTTTCATAGGAAAAAAATATAGCCAATCAATGTCTAAAAACATGTTTATTATCACTAGTCTTGAGGAAAATGCTCACCAAAATGATAAGAAAACACCATTTCACCCATTAGAATACCTGAAAACCCAACAACGTACAAAGTGCTGGTGAGAGCAGGAAAACACTGAATTTATTGCACTGTGGAGAGAATGAAATTAGCATGTCCATCATGAAGAACAGCAGGAAGGCTCCACAAAACTAACATGCCTGATACATCCCCAGGGAAACAAAATCAGCATAGCAAAGAGGTATTTACACAGCTACACTTGTAGTTTCTCTATTCACAATAGCTGCATTGTGAAATCAGCCTAGGTGTCTATCCATGAGTGAATAAAGAATAATTCAGATAGAGATACTGAATATAGTGCTGCTTATAGATGTATGTACAGACACCAGAAGCACTGTCTCTATAATTTCTGTATGTATTATTTATATGTGCACTATACAGAGAAAATGTAATGCATGTTTATAAAATGTATATATGTGTATAATGAGGCACTATATATAATAACATATTCAGGCATGTAAACACTACACATCTATTTATGCATGTCTATGCACATAGATAATGAGATGCTACATTTTTGACATTCTATTCTACCATAAAAGAATAGAATCCTATCACAAGTGGAATTGGAAGAATTTCAAGGGACTGGGTAGATGGCTCGGTAGAATAAGTGCTTGCCTGGCAAGCACAAGGGCCTGAGTTCAATCCCCGGTTCCATCAGAAAAAAAAAAAAAAATATGTTAAGTGAGGTGTTTAATACAACAAAAGGCAAATACTGAACATTTTCTTGCAAACACTGGCACTAGAAAACTATCAACTAAATTTACTCCACTAATAAAGCTTGGATTATGGAAGCCTACATTGAGCAGTGGATGTTGCATGCAGTGGGTTGAAATATAACAGCTAACCCCACCACTACCTGTAATTAATACACATTAGGGGAAAAAAAGCTACAGTGATTTTCAAGAAAAAAATGTACTGCATTTTGTTGATCTTGAGTGTATAAAAATTTTCACAAGCTACTTTTCATGGGGTCCTTAGAGCATCTTTCCACAGATAGTAATCAGTTCTTTCTGTTTCTCTTCACAGCTCTCAACTCAGGTCGCATTTCCTAATCCTATGAAGCTCTAATCCTTTCTCTCCACCCTTTCAGTGAAGCTGTGTCATACAATTTCATTACCGCATTAAATTGTCATATTCTCTACTTCATGCTTTGCACGTGCACACGTGGATACACACACACACACACACACATGATTACATGTTACTGTGTATACATGGAAGTTTAATTCTTCAGTTAGTAGTTGTCTGAGTTTTGTTTAATGTGTACATTCCAGCACCTATCACTCTAAGACCAAATAGAGCAATGTCCTTCCTCTGAAATTTCCTATCTCCATGCCCCACTGTGGTCAACTGTCAGTCTTGCCACTCTCCTGACCTCTAGAAACCTATAATCTGAGTATCATCCTATACCTTTCCCTTTTATGGAAGGTCAAGTAAGAGGAATTATAAAAACCTGTAGCCCTTTGAGCATGGATTCTTTCAATAACAAGTTGTATCCAAGATCAACTCTCCCTGAGTAAGTGAGCAAAAATTATCTCCTTTTATGGATGAATTACATTACATTCTTTGATTATACCATAATTAGTTTATTTATTCCTCTCTTGAATGACATTTGGTTGCTTCTAGTTATAGTGGCTCTGAATAAAAATGCTATGAAGTGTCATATACAGATTCCTTTCTGTGTTTATAAATTTTAAACTTTCTGAGCTAAATATACAGGTCCATGACTGTTGTTTGTATAATAAATCTATTGGTAATTTAAAAATGCCCATCTTCCAAAATTATTATTAAGGGTCAGCCAAATAGTTCAGTGGAATAAAGTGCCTACAAGCAGGCACAGGGGGCCGGGGTACAAACACCGGGCTTGCAGTGCTAACCTCACCCTCAGGGTGCACTGAGAGGGCAATTGAGACTGGGTGTGGTGGAGCGCACCTGTAAACCCAGCTCTAGGGAGGCTGTAAACAGGTGGATCACTAAGAGTCTGACCTAGTAGTGAGGCCCTGAACATTCTGGAGACCCTTCCCCAAAATTAAAAAAAAAATTATTAAAACTGCATGCAGTTGTTTTCGTTCTATATATTAAGATATCTTTAGTTGGTTTCTGTATGTGTGTGTGTGCGCGCGTGTGCACACACACACGTGCACGCACTCACATGCATGCACACATGAAAGCACTGCATGCATGTTCATTTTCCACAGAATCCAAACCTTTTTTATGGAAAAATATTTGTCTCACATGGTTTTAACTTTCATTTGTCTGCTATAAATGTGGTTGTACATTTTCTTACCAACTTATTTTATATCACATGCAGTCATTGGTGGCTTTTCATTCTTAGATGAGTTTGGGGGAGGCTTTTGGAATGTGATTGGATGGCAGTGTATAATACTCAACAGTGGAGAAAGGATGGCATCACGCGGTGGTCAGAAGAAGCAGGCCCCTGGAGAGAGGACCACAGGAGTGTATCCTTGTCACCACTCTGACTCTCCTCTGGGTGTCTGTCAGCTTTTTTGCTGAGCAGATTTCCTTGGCCACAACCTTTTCATCATGCTGTTCTAACTCAGAGCCATCCAGACATGGGAAGAACATGCCCGAAACTTGAGCCTACGTAAATCACTCCTTTAAGTTGGGGGTGTCCAGAAATATTTTGTGGTAGGGGCTACTAATATATTTCTTGTTAAGTTTTTTGCCCTTTTTTATTGAAATCTTTATGTTTGTGAATTGCTTTCTATTTTTTCCTTTTGTCCCAACAATCTTTCAGTATTCCTAAGACACCCAGATAAATTCTTTCAGAAATTTTAACTGGAACATCTCATGCCCATTTTGTAAATCTGTTCAGTATCTTGCCCCTCCAATATGAATGAAACACACAGTTGTGAACACGACAATATTTAATTCTTACCTTATTCTTCAACATCCTCTAGTTTATTTCTCTTTTCTCACAATTTTTTAAACACATACACTTTTTGTTTTCAAGTAGGTAACGTCTTTATCAATTGGAAGACTTGTAACATGCTTATTCTTCTGAAATATTTGTTCTTCATTACTACTTTATATTTCAGTTTGAATAGCAAACCTTCAGGCTTTAGCCACACAAATAAGCAAGAATGCTATCTTATTTCTACATCACTTACCATTGTGATTTGCACTGGGAATTCTCCCAAAACCCTCATGTGCTGAGAGGCAGGGCTTCTGGTGGGTTTTGGGTCCTGGGGGTGCTATGTGCATCAGTGTACTCATCCACAGGGGAGCTCAGCAACAGAGCATGCTCTTGTGAGATAGAGTCTCCTCAGCTGGGGTGAGTCACTGGGTGTGACTCAGAAGGCCACAGCCTCCTCCCTGCTTACCCTTTACTCTCTGCTTCCCAGCCATCATGTTGGGGACAGGCCCTACTCTATGATCCATTGACATGAGATTTCCATCTTGGCTTCAGCCAACCACAGATTGACCCCAGGATCCAAACCAAGATTCTCACTGAAGTTGGGAGCATCAGGTAACTTTCCCTAATATTTCTTCATTGTCATGAAACCAAGTCACTAAACTTTGTCACTACGTGTGCATTTTGAAGGTTCTACAAAATCTTTCTAATCATGAACTTGTATACTCAGAGAATTTAGGGCCTTACCACTTCATTCTTCATGACAGAGCAAGCACACAATCAGCATGCAGTGAATACTTCTTAAATAAAGTAATTGGCAAGAATTTAAGATGAAGGGGTCAGGGAGATGACTCAGTGGAATAAGCGCTTGCCTGGCAAGTACAGAGGCCTGAGTTCAATCCTTGGTTCTGAAAAAAAAAAAAAAAATTAGCATGAAAATCACACAAATGATGAAAAATATTCAAGCTGATGGGTACTTTCCATCTTGATATACCACAACATAATGCGCATATCTCTCCCTCAAGAGTTGGAATCTTATGTCCATGAACTTTTTTTTCAATAAGCAAAGGCATCCAGACAGTCTGATCCAATCGTGACCCATACTGTGTGCTCTCTTTTTCATAGACTTCAATCAAAATGCTTTGTCCCAAGGGCTCTGCTGTGATAAGACACATTAACACTGAAATGATTTCATGGAATTCATGGGATTCATTTTCTATTTAATTTAGCAGAGACTCACACTGCTTTTCTAGAGCTGATTTGTGTTAATGAGTAAGGCTCTCTGTTCTGCACATGATTCTATTCCTGAAGGAGGAAGCTGAGCTGGTGTTTACATGTGGGATTGTTATGCTAGAGTGATTAATAAGTATTCAATTCTAATACCATCATTTAATATATAACAACATATGAGCAAAATATACAAGTGTAAAAATATGTCATTTGCTTTCTGTATGTTTTCATAATCATGAAGCAGTATGTATAATAAGGATCTTCTGCAAAACACTCTGGCATTTAACCTTATCCTGTCACTAACACCATCTGTCACAGAATATTTATCCCCTAATTTATAAATCACCTGCACTAAGGCCTAAAACTGTTAAAATGTTCATGTTTTGTCAGGTGACTTCTATAAAGATCAAAGCCTACTTCCAATTATTTATGCCTGAGGTCTTAAATACATGTTCAAGTCTGAATGGTAGGTTTGACATTTGAGATCAGAGACAAGCCTCAGCGGAGCCAGTGATAATCAGGGAAAGCAATTAAATCTGTGCAGCACTTTATAGTTTATCTGTCCAACAAGTAAAAACCTTCTAGCTTCCTTTGACCACCTTGTGGCTAAATTCAAAACGAGTGTAATCATTTGTGGTTGGAATCTTCCAGAGTAATAAAAATGACAAAGGAACAATTCTCTAGTATTATGTAAATAATAGGCATTAAAACAGAGGAAACATATTAACATGTCTCTTTCTAAACAAAAATATATCTTCTCCTCTTTCCCAATGTTTTCTAATCATAGTTAGTATATACTGTGAATATTAGCTTCCGCATATGGTATTTCAACCATAGCATTGCTTCAGTATCAGTCCTCCATGCAGTCGCTGTACAGACTTGGACTATGCCTTATTTCAAAAATATTCGTTGTGTGAGCTTGCCATATAATCAAGGAATTAATATCTATATCCATCTATCTATCTATCTATCTATCTATCTATCTATCTATCTATCTATCTATCTATGAAGGAATTACTTCATGGCAGGGGGCATGGTAGAAAAACATCTTCTCACCCACTGAGAAGGAGGCAAAAGATTGAAATATGAATTAACTGATGTGCCTCAGTTTCCCTGAAGGGTCTCTGATAACCTAGAAACAATGTAGAGGTCTCCACCTTCTAGAGACTGTGTCTGTACTGCCACACTGGGGGATATGTAAGACCCAGACAACTGAAGAGTTAAAAGATGTGTAGAACATTGCATTCATTTTCACTTTATTATAAATCTGGATTTATAATAAGTCTCAGAAATCCCAAACCTGTAGGAATAAATCTGGTAGTTTTCTAAATCTGTTTTCTTTTGGTTTACTCTAGAAATGAACAATAAGCAAAAAACAGAGAACATAGCCGTTAATGCTTTCGATTTTTCCCATTTGGCCCATGCTGCTCCTGACAGTTGAGATGGGCTCAAGTTTTTGCCAGACTAGAGGAAATAGAGCAGCAAGCTCATTCCTATTGCTCCCTTGCTTTATGAGTGTCAAAAAAAAGTATCCCTCTGTTAGGCAATGACTGCTGCTTCACAGCAAGCCATGCTGCAGGACTCTCGCAGTTTGGTTCTACACTGTGAAGCTCCTGCTATGCTGGTGGAAGGAATATCCCCTACCTGCTTTTTCAACTTAAACTAGAGGGTGTCAGTAGTCATATTCTTCATCTCTGAGACACGATATCTGACAGCTTAAGGAGGAGACTTTCATTCATTTTAGCTCATATTTTGTGTAGGTTTCAGTGCGTTATCAGTTGGTTCCAAGGCATAAAGGGAAGGCTGAGGAATATGGCTAAGGAACACTGCTAACCTCCTGGTAGACTAGAAGTGGAAAGAATTAAGAGAGGAACCAGGAAGTGGGTTCCACCTCCTGGCCATGCAACAGTAACTTCCTCTCACCTCCAACAGCCCCACACGTAGACCCAAGGCTCTTGGGAGACATCTACATGTAAACCATAATGTACTTATGTTCTATTTTTTCATTTCCTTTGGGGACTCTTTATGATGCATTCCTTTGGAGCTCTACCTTACAGAAAGCTCTTTTATTTTGCTTAACTCAACATTGCTAAAAAATGACCTGATCAGACCAGATCAGTTTTCCAGGTTTCAGATAATGCTTTGAGCAAATGCTTTCTCTGTAGGTAATGCTGACCTTTAATGCTTTCTCCCTGGACTGTGTTTGTGTGCTTCTCTGAATTCACATTAATGGATTTAAAATCTGAGATATCATTTCTATGATCCTGAAGGGAGAAATCTACAATGTTACAGCAGCAGTTTTGTGGAGCATTTTTTTGTACTGAGGATGCTCTGAAACATGATGTACACAGTATCATAACCCAAATATGTAGGGCAGCCTGCTGTTCCTGTTCTAAGTTTCCTGTTTGTCTTCCCTAAGGATTTTGTAGAAATCTTTAATCTGTGGATTTAAGGAAAGTTCTGAAACAACTTGAGGTTTTCATCTTTATGATTCACTCAGTTCATGTTGAGATATTTTTTCTTGGTTGTAGATAAATATTTTGATGAGTTTTACAATACTACCCTTGCATTTGTTCAGTCATTTCTGAAAATACTAAGCCACATAGTCCCATGTAGCAGTCTTTTCTTTGTTCATTACACCCCCATTGGAGTTCAGTGAGTTAAGCCACCATGTGTTTAATGTACTCTATGTCGTTCATATGTATTTTGAAATAGATTAACTACTCACTATGTAGTACAAATATGTTTTATTTAACCAAATATCACAGTACATGGAATTGTACATAGTTTACATGCAATACAAATTATTCACTGATAACTGAAGGAAGAATTCATACCTGTGCATATCAGAGGAAAATGAGGATCAATACAAGTTAATTGGAATGACACCTATTTGTGTCTATAATAAACTGTAAGTAAATAAAACACATACTGATGTAATAATGTGTGGAAGAAATGGTGGTGCAACAGGTTTGTATCCTAATGTTTTCTTGTCATCACTGCTTTTACTTTGAAACCAGTTTTTAATCTTACTTTAAGAAATAAAGCTTTGTGATTTATGGTGTTGGCGCACCTCATCTTTCCTTTCCAATGTTCCATTAAAATTGATAGTCACAATGCCAACAGACATTTAGGTATATAGAATTAGAACATAAGAGTCTAATATTTATTTAACATTTGAAGTTATTATTCCAGGAGTGGTAAAATTTTGCTTCTTGACTTGGGTGCTAGTTACCTTTATGTGTTCATGGGGAACACTATTTTGAACTGGATATTTACAACTTGTATGCTTTCTCTATATAAATACATATGATCTATATGAATAAAATTCAAAGTAATAATACATGTTCTCTTTTATAATATGCCAGTACAGTATGCTAGGTACTAAATATCTGAATAATATGTCCTCAGATTATATTATTAATATAATTTTATTATTATTACTCATTTAGGGAGAGAATTGAAGAAATTTCAGGTAGATCCAGGATGCTCAATTTTAGCATTATTGACATTATTTTTCTGGACAATTCCTCACATGGGGCTGTTCTATGCATTAGAGGATACTTGAAAGCAACCATGACTTCATTCATTCAAAGCCAGGAGAAGCCCTCTAGCTTTGTCAAACAAAAATACACCGAGCCATATACAAATGCCCTCAGCAGAGGAAAATTGGCATTCACTGAGCAAAACTGGCCTGGATAAACTAGCTATGATGAAGAAGACAGCTTGGGTAGAACCTGGAGAAGGGACCTGGATCACCGTCCGTACTAAATGTTTACTCAAGTGGCAAGCAAGGTGAAAAGTAGTGCAGGAAGGCCATTCAGAGCAGCTTTCTGAAGTCGTGAGCAGAGCTGTTAGGACAGATTCTATGTGCAATACATATAACACCCAGAGTGAGTAGCATTATCTTCAGTCACAGAACCCACATCCAAATTTCAAGAGAAAGCTAAATTTTAATATACTATTACATTGACAAAACCTCCCACCACTTTATGTATCTGATATTCAGAAATATTATACACATTTTAATCTCAATCACTAGAAGTAAATTTGCAATTATGACTTCATTCATATTTCATCAATTTTTGCTTTCCTTGGTATTGCAAAGGACAGCCATACTTTTAAGGAAGAGAACGTTATGACCCAAGAAACATATCTATTATAATTAGGTGAGTTCGGGGAAGTGAAAGGAGTGTGGTCAGCTTCTACTGCTCTATACCTGCTGCTGTGGCAAGGACAGAAGCATCCAATTATTCCCTGAAGCATCTTTAGTGAAAAATGCTATCTGTCAGCTCCTGAAGTGTGTTTTGATTTACCTAGTCATGCAAACCTGGGTGACCCTAGAAACAGAAGAAATGAGCATATCAATAAGACTGTAATTGCTGGCAGTTGGCAAAGATCTTTACAGCTTATTTTGTTAAAGTGTCCATTATTATGGGGTTTTGTACATTAAACGAAAAATATTTTCATAGGAAATGGTTTCTGTTTGTGTGAAATGCCTTCAGGGGACAAACTATGAATAATGCAAAATTTTATGAATGAGATATTCACTAATTCACTAAGAGGTGCAAACTGGGTCTTGAATGTACAAAATAACTTTAGAGTAACACACTCATAGATGAAGGCAGGATTAAATTTATCATACTCCTTTTGGGAGAAAGACATACATATTTAGTACACTTTATGCTTTGAATTAATATGTGTTTTTTATTAGTTACTGTCCAGAAAACCTGAAAGAATATCTTTTGACTAAGGTGTTTGGACAACAGCATAGAATCCAAATGTACTATCAAAACCATACTTAAATATGTTTACTAGATATTTTGATATCTTATCTCAATTAGAAGCTTCATGTTATGGGCATCCAAAAGCTTACAGAGTAATTTTTCATACTGCACAAGTAATCATCATATTGAAAACATGGCTTTGAAAAGCAAATGATGCCTGGGCCTAGCATATGTTTCTCCAGGCTTGCTTTTCTTTTACTTTATTCAATATTAGTCTCACACTCACGCTGCAGATACTTTGCCTGGATATTAATATCTGCTAATTTTCTGAGGCTGTTGCTATATAAAAGGTGGAAAGGTTGTCAGAAAATCCCAGCTGATAAAATATTGTACTCAGCCCTGAGTAGATTTATTACTATACATTAGAAGACCTTCTTCATTCCAGTTCTCTAGACTTAGCATGTGTGCACACATAGGGATTTAAGAATTCCAGGGCATTCTGAGGGATCTGGCACATGGCATGTTTGGATGAGCATCCATGTGTGAAATGTCACTGGCAATCAGGGCATGAGGGGAACATTTCTGAAATCAATAAAGTGCCAAGCAAAATTCCAGGACTTGAATAAATTTTTGCCATATAAACACATTGTGTAAGATAAATTTAATCCCCTCCCTGTGGTTTGTAATTTCTTTGGCTATATGTAGAGATAGGGCATTTTAGGGCTCCATATATTTGGGGCAACAGCCTATTGACATTCTCCATTGTTTATCTCCTGTAATTACAAATACTCTACTAAAACCATGAGCACAAGTGGTAGACAAAGTTGGCCCCTGTGATTTTAGGGTTCTAAACGTCAATTCTAAATTCAATTTGTTTTATGAATAGTTATGTGCAGCTGAAGGCTGTTCCCTGCCTGAATCAAATGTGTAGGCGCGTTGGCTGAGATTTGGAATGAGGAGTACTTTTAGACCGGGAGCCCCCCAAAAAGTACAGTTATTTTAGAGAAGAATGGAGAGCACAGTGGCAGAGGATTTGGTAACATATAAGAGTGATGTTTATAGGCGGACTGTATTCAGTGGCATCGGATGAGAGAATTCTCCCCACCAAGAGCAGCTTTGTATTCCTGGATCTTCTCATAATACTACATTGCTCTTCAGTAACTTTCTTAATCTCTTTTCTTATTTACAGAGAAAAATAGTAAATGCTGGGAATACCTCCATTAATGCAAGTCCCAATCTTTAGGACAACTCAGTTGTTAGCAAAAACTTCTCGCTGTGTCTTAGGTTCAACACCCCTACCATGGGTAGTAGACATGAATGTAGTACTAGAATGGGAGGTTTTGGTAACCAGCACTATGCCTAAGTTTTCACACAAAAAAAAATTCAGTGAACTATGTACATAACAGATAGTAAGTAGTCAGCATGTGTGTTAAGTTAATTGATTAATGATGGAGTTGAAGTACTTTGAGAGTGGAAAGGATAAGCAATAAAATGCTGGGACACCTTGATATATGTTATATAAGAAGTACTTGAGACTAGAAACAGTTCCATAATTATCTCAGCAGCATAGGTACAAAATATTATCTTACTGGCCAAAGACGTCAACAAGTGAATAAAGAAATTTTTATTTCACTTCCAGAATACAAATCAATATAACATCATAAATAATTTCAGGGATGAAAATTTCATTGTAAAATAGTATTGATGTAATTCATACCATAGTATTAATGAAACCCTGCCACAGACATAATTTAGGAGTGTCCAAAGTACTTTTTAAACACTGAAATGTTTCATTTATATAGCTGCTTATAATACCTCACACACTTGTGAAACAGATTCTACTATTTTTCCTCCCTAGCACATTTTATATTAAACTGTGAATTATTAACATATATTAAGATTAAAAAAGTGCCTGGCTAGCTCAGTCGGTAGAGCAAGAGACTCTAATAAGATTAAGATGAACTTTGAAAAAACACCTGAGTTCACATATTATAAGTACTTTAAAAAGGTAACATTGTAATCATTAATCCATGAAATATGTTTCTGTCAGTATGACCTCTTCATAAAGTTCCTAAATACTTGAATCAAGATACTGTGTGTTATTGGCTTCCAAAATTTTTGTTGTGTTAGCAAAGTATTACCAGTGAATAGGTAATGCAGAATTTATCTTCTGAACAAAACTCATTTAAATTATGTTTTTAAATTTATGAGTCAAATATATCTTTTTACATTTGAGATTTCCACATGTGACAATGTTGTTTTCCTTAAAAACCTTTTTTATTAATTTTATTGAGAAACAAATAGCAATGAGACAGTTTCAAAGTAGATTTCTAAGACAGTTTCAGTAATTAATACAGTGCATATTTTTGTCTTCATAGTGGTTGTTCAGAGTACTAGATACAGACATGATATCGTGTCCAAACACTATTAGTACAAATCTTTCTCTTCATTGAATTAAGAGAAAGTAACTGTATGTCTATCCTAACTCTTTTTGTATATA